>PXNZ01000276.1:0-120749 GCA_003012085.1 Trichoderma brevicompactum | reverse complement strand
GGACAAAAAGGTGTTATGAATAATGACGCTGGACGATGTGCGCGCCACGTATAGAATGTGTCCCAGGTAGGACACCGGCGTTTGAGAAAAACAACAAGATACCACGGGCCATGGAGTCCATTCTCCTTTTAGATGGACAGGAGTACAACTGATAATAGAATAATTGTAATCGGCAATTTCACGTACGATCATGCACTCTGAGCTAAACAGCAACTATGCTGAAAGGCTCTCGATTCGACGCGTTTCAAGTGATTGATGAAGAGAAGCATTTGTGGAATTGTAGCTTGGGCTGAATTGTGGGGTATATTGATAGAGATTTGGTGAAATATATATTCACGCTTGCAATCTTGGTCTATGTTGATTCGTGCTCGAGTGAGATGGTCCGCTATTGGTGCGTTTAATCTCCATTTCGAACACCTAACAGAGTCAAATAGCAGTTCGCACGACCCTAGGTCTCCATGACCCGCATGGAATCCGTCCACCTGGGCGACTGATGCTTGGGCAGGTAGTCTCCCACCAATGGATTAAATGTTTGAAGTGTCTTCAGTTTATAACTGAGAATCGTCGTTTATATCGTAGAGACTCCTGAATCCGACGGGAGTCGGTCGATCTGAAGAGCGTCTGTAGCGCCACCGATATTACATATAGTCGGGTAGTGCAGTATTTCTCTTTCCTTGGCAGAGGGACCGACTCTTTGTCCAGGGAAGCTTGGATCGAGCGGCGACTTTAAGCAGCGATGGGTACCTGGCTACCTGAGTTACCAGTAGGAGGAGGCTTGGGCAAATCGTCCTGATGCTACGTTAGCAGACCGATCGCCTGAATACATGCTTGTTGGATTTCTAACAAGATCAAAAATGACTTTAATCATCAGGCTACAGCTGGGGCACACGGCGATATCCTGTTCATCGCGCAGGTCGTCGAGGGCGATCTGGAAGCGATCGCCACAGGGACATGGGTAGTGGTATATTTGAAGAGCTTCGTCGAAAGTCATATCTTCGATTTCGATCTCATCGTATATTGAAAGCCCGTCGTCGGCCATGGTCGCGATTCCTAGAGGCGTATATTGCAACAACGATCTCGCTCAGCTTTTTGGCTGTTGAAGGAAGTTCAAAAGGTATGACATTCGCCACCCCGCGATAAAGAGGGAAAAGAGAAAAAAAAAGCTGGACCCCACAGCTGTGGCTAACAATTCTGCTTCCGTTGTGGCTGATGCTAACAATCACATGCCGGGGCTATTCGCTTGGCGGGAGCTGTGGCGCTGGAGTCTGGGGAAGCAGCGCCGCATATGCTCTTGCCCAGGCCGAGGGCCAGTAGACGCCTTCTCCACTCTCAGGTGCCTTGTCGTTATTTACAGGTACCTACACCAACGCCTCTGCAGTTGAACCAGCATTTGATGTCATCACCACCTGGCAGCAGATGCTTTGGTGGATGAAGCAACAGTCCCCGCACCTCGATTCACGCAGTATATCAGACCAGCTACCGCTCAGCTGCCACTAATCCGTACCGCGGCCGCTCGGTTCTCGTGATCCCTCGCCCGCCATAACCGAGTCCAGCCGTGGCGATTCGAGGCCGACCAATGCGCTGCGTCATCGACATTAGGTGACAAGCTGGGCACAAGCTCTCCCTGGCCGGCCTCGACAAGAATAACGACAGCGCTTGACGCCGCATCACCTCCGCAGCCATGGCCTGGCAGTCGAAACTCGCCCTGTCCAAGGACCGCACCCTTCGCGGCATCATCTCCAGCCTCACCCGGCTGTACGTCAAGCATCGAACGCGCATCTCGCGCGCCATCTGGATTTCTCTGTTTGTTGCCCTCGCAAACCGCATTCGCCATGCCATTTTGGAGCAGAAGGCTGCGTCCGCGCGAGAAGCGGCTCAGCGGGCTGCTCGTCAAGGAACCGTAACTGCTGGCTCCGAGGAGACGCCCCGAAAGAAGGTGGCCCTCAATCGCGAGTTCTTCAGATCCCTGATGCGCCTGAGCAAGATCGTGGTGCCCGGTTGGCGGAGTAAAGAAGCGAGGATGCTGGCTAGCCACAGCTTCTTCTTGGTCCTGAGGACCTTGATTAGCGTTCGTGTTGCTGAGATGGATGGTGCCATTGTCAAGGCCCTTGTCAAGGGAAATGGCAAGGAATTCTTGAAGCGCATTGTTTGGTGGATGTTGATTGCCGTACCTGCCACCTTCACAAACTCCATGGTAATAAGCTACCCTTTCCCCCCCGCCTGATATTTGAGATGGAGAGCTAACTAGAATCGCTGTTCAGCTTTCCTATCACCAGGCCGAGCTATCCCTGCAATACCGGACAAGGTTGACACAGCATATCCACGACAAATACTTGTCCAAGTTGACCTTCTATGGCATCTCTGCACTCGATGACCGCATAAAGAATCCCGATCAGCTTATCGCCGTCGATGTGTCAAAGTTCTCTAATAGCTTGGCAGAGCTGTACAGCAATCTCGCCAAGCCAGCTCTCGACATGGTTTGTTAACCTTTATACTACTCATCACCTTCGCCAAAACGGTGAATACCCAAGACTGACCTCTTTCTTGCCAGACCATTTACACCTATACTCTATCTAAAAGCGTCGGGAGTGAAGGCGTCATCTTCATGTCATTACTGGTCCAGCTCTCAGCAAACCTGATGCGTGTTCTGACACCCCCGTTTGGCAAGTACGTCGCCGACGAAGCACGCTTAGAAGGCGAATTCCGCTTCCAACATTCTCGCTTGATCGATTATAGCGAAGAAATTGCCCTCTACGGCGGCCATATCGCTGAGAAAGACACCTTGGACAAGGGCTACTTCACGCTTATCAAGCATGTGAATTACATCCTCCGGCGCCGCTTTTACCACGGCTTCATGGAAGATTTTGTCATAAAATACTTTTGGGGTGCTCTGGGCCTACTGCTTTGTAGTGTTCCCGTCTTTATCAAGCTTCCAGGCCAACTTGTCATGAACGTGGGAGATAGGACTGAGGCCTTTGTGACCAACCGCCGAATGCTCCTCTCCGCATCCGATGCTTTCGGTCGGATCATGTTCTCTTACAGAGAGGTCATGGAGCTGGCTGGATATACTTCCCGAGTTGCCACCTTACTCAACGTCATGGACGATATCCAAATGGGTCACTTTGAGAAGAAGCTTGTCTCCTCCTCCGGGATAGAGGACAACGAGGCAGTTCTCAAGGGCCGCGGTACTGTCCATGAAAGCAAAGACTACATCAAGTTCGAGGACGTGTAAGTCATAATCTTTCGCCATCTCTTCAGTGTGTAATTTCTTTAGAAACTGACAGATTTCCCCACAGACCCATCATCTCACCTAATGGCGATGTTCTTGTCAAGGCGCTCTCCTTCTCCCTCTCTCATGGGGACCATCTCCTTGTTGTTGGTCCCAATGGCTGCGGGAAATCGTCCTTGTTCCGCATCCTCGGAGGCCTATGGCCTGTCTACGGTGGTACCGTTTACAAGCCCCCTTTCACTTCCATCTTCTACCTCCCCCAACGCCCATACCTGTCTCGCGGCTCCCTTCGCCAGCAAATCATCTACCCCGACTCCCTACGCCAGATGCGCTCCAAGGGTGTCAACGATTCTGATCTTCTTGCCATCCTCAACACCCTTGGCCTAGAGCATCTCGTCGAGCTCTACCCCGAAGGCTGGGATGCTGAAGCCGAATGGCGCGATGTGCTTTCTGGCGGCCTCCAGCAGCGCGTTGCCATGGCGCGCCTGTTTTACCACCGGCCGCAGTATGCCATCCTCGACGAGTGTACAAGCAGCGTGACGCTAGAGACGGAAAAGGTCATGTACGAGAATGCCAAGTCCCTTGGCATCACGCTCTTGACGGTCAGCCACCGTCGCAGCTTGTGGAAATACCATACGCATATCCTGCAGTTTGACGGGCAAGGCAACTACGTCTTCACGAAGCTCGATGCCGAGAGACGTCTAAGACTGGAGGATGAGAAGGAGGAGTTGGAGATGAAATTGAGGCAGGTGCCCGAGCTGGAGAGGAGGTTGGAGGAGTTGACTGCTGTTTGAGCCTGATATTTTGAGTATACCATATGAGCCATGTGAAGCGGGGATATTATTTACATATTATTTATGTGGGAGGTGTGTATGACTAGGAATTTGTCTGTGGGGAGGACTTTGGGGGCTGGAGGGCATTTACACAATTGGAGCCTATTTGGTTTGATCGTTGGATTGCATGATGGTTTCTATAGGAACAAATTTTGATGACTTTATGTTGTGCCTCTTCCCTTTGACTTGGTGAGTTGGCTGAGTTGATGCAGTAAACAATTTTATATATCGTCCTAATCCTGAGGGGGTATACTACCTATCTCAAATATATATGAGTGTATATGCTGTGTTGGAACAGAAAAAATCAATGACTCCTGCTATCCCAAATAAGTCCATGAAAGCTTAATCCCATTCCCATTCGTCATCCTCCCCCTCCTCATCATCATCATGCTCGAATTCCTCCTCGTAATAGTGGTGATGGTGATGGTAATGGTCTTCATCGCTCTCATCATCATGTTCTTCTTCTTCATTTTCATCATCCTCAACATCCTCATCAGTGTCCACCCACTCCGATCCATCCAAATCCCCCAGCTGGCTCGGATGAAACCTGCAAGTCTCCTCGTGAATAGTATTGTCATGCTCAATGATGCGCTTATGGTCCGCGCCGCACTCGTAGCAAAACTGGTGCTTGCACTTTGCGCCTGTTGGAAAATCAGTCAGTCACTAGCCATCCCGCGTATCCGAACTACCCTTGGCAGTAGATGCTGTGAGAGTCGCTCCAGATGTGGTTGCAGCCCCAGCAGAATTCGTAGCGGCATTTGATACCTGTTGCACGCATGACTTAGTAACTTTTCCTTGTTATATAGGAGATACCGACAAGGAATGGAAGAAGAGGTTTGATACAGAGGAGTGTATGTGTGTATTGCGAGTACGCACCATAAGAGTTGGAGCAGAATAAAGCGAGAGAAGGAAAACAAGTGAAAAAAAAAAGGAAAAGCAGAGGGTGCCACTTACAAGTCATGTGCGAACTATACCAACATGTTAGCAATCTCTCTTTTCAAATGGTCAAACACAAAAAGAAATGACAAGAGTCGAATCAAATATAAACGTACCATCCTTCATTCTTTTCAATCGCCCAGCCGCATCCAGGGCAAGGCTTTGTCGTCCTCCCGACGGTTTCCCTGCTCATCTCTTCTTCAGCTTTCCTCCTCGCAGCGATTTGCCTCGCCAACTCGATCGCTTTTCTTGTCCTCTCTCTCTCTTCGCGCTCTCTCCTTTCTCTCATCTCCCTAACTCTCCTTTCTTCTTCCAACAGGCCCTGTGCCATGGCCCTATCCGCATCAAGCTGTGCTTGCTGCGAAGTTGCCCATGCTTCGTTGTCAAGTTCAAGCTTGGAGCGAAAGTTATCAGGGTCAGCGAGCAGCTGATCGTACTCCTCGCACGTTAACCCCTGGTGCCATGCGACGTTGTGGTGAAAACAGGACCGATGAGTACAGTGGAGGCATATCACTATGGGTTGATCATGGCCACTATCGTGTATCTGACCAGAACCGCAGCCGGATGTACACCAAAAGAAGTTTTCAGCTTCAGCCATGGCAGCTCGTAGGGCAAGAGTCTCGTATCTAGTCACAGGCGTTAGGTGGTGTACTTGATTATCGAGAAGGAGGAGGGAGGGGAGATGATTTAAGCACCTCTTGAATGTCTCTTCATCAGCGTAGCGCTGGATGTCTGTATAATCTAATAGCTCTCGGCACTCAGGGCATCTAATGTCCGTCCAAATCTTGCTTGTTAGGTCGGACCGGATGGACCTCTCTAGGCACTCGAGGCACGCCATAGGGGCATGTGTACAAGACGCCGTTGGAGAAAATCGGGGGAAGAGGATCTCCTCCTTAGTATAAGTACATATTGAGCAATCGCGATCGCCGTTCTCACGCGATTGAACACGTTGGTGCGTCACTAGGACCGTAGACGTCCCTGGGTCGCTTTGATATCGTTGTCCGAAACTAATTAAGGATAACAAGAAAGAAGAAAAGCCTCAGCAAAATAGATCCATGAAATTGAGCCACACAAGAAAATATATGTATAAAAGAGGACAGCATGTAACAGAACAAAGAAAGGAAATCATAAATGGATACAACACGGTAATCATAACGGCAAGGGAGCCCAGCAGCTATTCATATATAGCGTAAAAGGAACCGGGCATACGAGGAGTTGAAAGGGGTAGAGTTTCGGGGGGCCTACCTGAAATCATCAGCTTCATCTCCACGTCTGCCAGACAGGTCCAGACGGCGCTGGTATGCCACCGTCATAGCAGAATCCTGCTGCTCAAGGAGGTCGACGTACGGATTGCTTGTGGCGGGGGTGGATGAGCCATTCGAAGCAGGTGTCTCGTCTTGATTGCCATCCTGATGTCGAGATCCAGTTGCAACGCTTAAAAACTCCGTTGTATGTGGTGTATCGATGGCTGGAGATGGGGGACCTGTTGTGGGAGTCTCATGCGTAGCCACAGAGGGGGGGCTTGTCTCCTCTTGCGGGGTCGTAAACTCGTCGTCATCAAATAAGGCAAGGTTAATGCGATATCTGAATCCGGTTTGTTGGCTGGTCGTTGGAGGTGTCTCGAGCGCACTTAACGCTGGAGGCGGCCGAATCGCCGGCGGCAAAGATACAGGCGGCTCGACTTCTTCCTCTTCCTCTCCCTCTTCCTCTTCCTCTTCTCCCTCTTCCTCTTCTCCCTCTTCCTCTTCTCCCTCTTCCTCCTCCACCTCTGCCTCCTTCCCCTCTATTTGCTCCCCCTCCTCATCCTCTTCTTCTTCTCCTTCTACTGTCTTCTTCGCATTCTCAGCTTCCTCGTCTGTCTCCTCATCATCCACCAGCCATATCGAGTCATCGTCGTCCCCGAAGCCGCTCATGATGGCAGGATTTACCGTGCCATAGTGTGAAGAAGCTGGATTGACAAACATGTTTCTCCTCATTGCTGATGTTTCCACAAAGGGAACGTACTTTGTAGTATATGGATCCATCACGGGCTCTTCTTCAATGTCAACTTCTTGTGTAGGCTCTTCCGAATGGATCTCTTCAACCGCAGTTGTCCTAACGACGCTCGCCTCCTCGTGCTTAAAATGAATCAGCTGTTCTTCAGCCGCAGGCCTCGGCACCTCTTCCGCCTCGGTGGTATTAGTCGTCGCCGCGGTCTGTTCCCCCGTTGACGATGACGGCGGGTATGAATCGTTTTGCAGCGGCCAGTCAATGTTCACCGGCGTCACTTGGTCGACGGACCTGTTGTTCTTTCGCCTGCGGAGAACAGCTTCGGTCTTTCTCTTGATGGACCGTAACATGCTTATCGTGTGAAGGTGTGAGTGTGATTCCGGCCACCCCTGGTCCGGCTTATACAGCGGACATGTGCAGGGGGCGTGTGATTTGGCGCGCGCAATTGACTGGAACCAACGATGACACCGAATCGACTTTGGAGGAGATGTTGTAGCCGCGCTTGTAGTTGAGAGGACTCAAAAAAGGCAACTGACGCAGCCGAACGACGAGAGATGTAAATGCATGATTTGCATTGAAGGGGAAAAAGAAAGGGAAAAGGGAAACGGCAGGATCCCTTGCAGCTGCCTCCAGCAGCCTCAGTCGCTGTAGGCAAACCAGCTGAGGCCGGCGGACGCCTCACGATACATGGCGGAGGCGGATTGAGCCCCAGCGCTTCGGTCTAGCAGTTGTCATAGCGCTTCAGCAGGCTGCCAACGGCGCATTCAGCCTGCAAAACCCGCTGTGAGCAGCAGCGACGCTAGCGGCTAGTGCACGCCCAGATGTACTTGGCTTGTACCTGTACGGGGGCCCTTGGACAGCACCAAAGAAGTGTGCCTTACAGGGATCAAAAGGCAAGGCGTGTGCCTACCGCCAATTCCAGAACCTCCTCACCAGACGCCCCCCAAAGAGGAGAGGAGGCAAGAGGAGAAGCACCACTCCCGACCATCGGTAAGGAATCGCAGGGCCGTCGGGAATCAGATGATTTGTGCTGCTATTCCGCTGTGGGCGCGAGGGGAAAAACTAACGCGCTTCAACGTGGCATACGAGGCACAGGGCGGAATGGCACCAATAACAGGACGCAAAAGAGAAATAGTGAGTTGGTGCAGTCGCCCCCAATGATATCAGCATTCAATCTATCCAAAGCAGATCAGATACGTGGCTCTGCAGCCATCCTATCAATAAATGCCAGACGCAAAAGGCGTGCAGCAAGACAAAAAAAAAAGGAAAAAAGGAAAAAAGAAAAGAGGCCTAGTGCCCTATAAACGCCCATCAATGAAGCGCGGTTTCACCTCATGCATGCGCTCATATTTGCTCCAATCCTACAGAAACCCAAAACTACCATGTATAGCACATCTAATCCATATTTGTACCTCCTCTATCTGGTGCTGCGTAGAGGTACATGCGCCTACCCGGATGCTATTGCTCAGCTTAGCCACCCGTCTCCTTTCTTCCGCGTCCTGGGAAAGTAGAGCAGGGCGACAAGTGACTGGTCGCCCTCCTCCACAAACTTGTCTCGCTTCTCCTCAGGGCCCCAGGCCACCAGCATCTGCTGCTTGCGCACAATCGACGGCGCCTTGATGGCGTCGCGCTGCCCAATCTGGCGGATGTACAAGGCGGGGACGACGGTGCACACGTTGAGCAGCTTCACGTACAAGTCGTTCTTTGTGGGCCGAGGGTCGATCTTGGCCATGTTGAACGCCTTTCTGTTGTGTAGGATGTTTCTGCAGTCGAGCTTCTCGATGCATTCGACAAACTCCGGCGACAGCGAGAGGCGCGAGCCGGGGCTCCATGAAATGTATGGCTGGATGTCGAGGTAGAAGTGGTGTGTAGATACCTGGAGCTTTTCGTAGAGTGCCATGGCCGGCTTGATGCAGCGCTCCTCCATGTTCTGGCAAAACCACGAATACTTGTCCTTCTTGCAGAAAATACGAAGGGTATCTGCAAGCTCTATGGTCAGGTCCCTGCTGCGTCGGGTGCGAACGCCCTTGAACTGCGGCGCGCTCATCAAGGCGTTGTAGCTCTCGCCAGTCCATGTGCGAACGGCAAACAAGTCTGTTTCAAAGCAATCAGTCGTTAGATTAGTCTGTCTCGAGAGCTTTGGGTTCCCATAAGCACGTTACCTCTCTTGGGCTCGACAGCACTCTGCATCTGTGTCTCAATGAAGCTCACCATCTCGGTGTAGTTTTGCGCAGAGCCATAGAGAACCTTTTGGAAGATGTGGTCGTTGAGGAAGCGCATAATGATGGCAACGATGATGTCTTCGTCTGTCTCCGGGAACATGCAGCCGTGGACCAGATCTGGATACTTGTGCAAAGTTCTCTTGAACCTGGCAGCTTCTCCAGACTGTTTTCGAGCGGCGGTTGTGAGAGCCTCGATGCCGGCCTCGTAGTCGTCCAACCAGGGATCCATGAATTTCTGAACCCAGTCCTGGACTTGCTCAACGAGGTCATCGTATTGCTTTTGTTTTTAACACGAGTTAGTACTTATATAGTAACAGAGTAGATGATGATGATGATGCTTCAAGGATGATAGTGAGAAGACAACTTACTCGTCCCACTTCCTCTGGGGTAAGGTCTTTGCGGTACGGCTGAAGGCTGAAGATGTGCGACTGCGCATCATTCAGCTCTTCTCTCAAGAGGTGATTCTCTTCCTTGAGCTTCTTGATCTCTTGGCCGAGAGACTCGGCATCCTTGGCAATCTCCTCCATGTCGGAGTTGAGCAAGTGTTTTAGGTCTTGGATTTGCTGCATTGCTCTGGTAGCTTCCCTCTCGGCGCTCTCTTTTTCTGCCGTAATTCTCGCAATCGTATCCTGAAGCTGCCTGAGCTGCGCCTGTTCCTGGAGCTCGTCCCGCTGTCTGGCGCCGTCAGAGAGGCGTCGCCGAGGCGTGAAACTCTCGCTTTCCATGCTAGTAAAGCTCTCTGCCGATGCATATATAGAGCCGGGGATTTGAGTCAGGTCAAAGTCATCGTCAGAGTTGGTCCCGTCGAGGAAAGGCGCTGGCACGCTCAGGTTGTATCTCCTCGTGGGGACTGCTTCTGGGGGGATGGCCTCGGTGACTTCAACCGTCGAAAAGTCAAGGAGGTCTACTTCGATCGCTGTGTCTTCCTGCTGCTCTTTGTCCTCCCCTGCTTTGTCGTCGCTCTTGTCCCCCTCTTTCTTGTTCTCTTTGACCCTATCTTCCGCCTCGTCTTTGTCGGAGGACTTTGTCGCTTTCCTCTCCTTGCGAAGCACCGCATGGCCATTAGACGACCGGCTTCGCATATCATCGAGGGGGATTGTCCCTTGTCCTTTGTCGGGAGACATGGTGTAGTGCAGCGTGAAAGAGGTCATGCACGGCGCACTAGCGAATGGGTATACATGCAACCTGAGATGGAAATCGAAAGCGTCTAAAAAAAGCTGGCCGGACAGCGAGATGATTATCACAACGAGAATAAATGTATGTCCAGGGCGCAAGACCGAATATCAGATCAGATCTGCTCTGCTGGCCCGCCTTGAGCCTTGAGCCTGTGGTCGTGGCGCTGGCAGCGTCAACGGCGAGTTGATTTGTTCAGCGGCACCGTCTCACAGCCCGGGGCTGAAGCGAGGCAGTCCTGTGCTGTGCTCATTGCCCGTACGAGCCTGAAGTACATGCTTGTAACAAGTATGTCTGCCTGCAAAGCTGGGGGAGCCATATTTTCTCTCAGTTAATCCCATCACCACACGCCCCCTCCATCATGGCCGGTGATGCAGGCCAAGATGTGACTAGTGGATTCAGCCTCACAGTAGCCTGCCGTGGGAGAATGAGGGGAGCTTGTCCACGGCCTGGTTTGGACGCGGGAGGCCAGAATTCTGCTCTGGATTCATTCACCCTTACATGTACATGTGCCGATCCAATCCTGCGAAACTTGTGCAGTTGGTCGGTGCTTGTCCGGACAAGGCAGGGCGTTGTGATGGGTCTTTGAGACTCGCATGAAAAGGGTGTATGATCCTAAGGTTAGGTACATATGCCGCAGCTGGGTGGTCTGTGGCTAGTACAGTGCGTAAAATGAAATATACACACGGAGGTTTTACAGGCTTCGATATCAGCAGCATGGATCAAGGTGATCCAGATTGCGTGACTTTTAAATGTGTACAGCGCTAAATAGCATAATAAATGTTATAACCATACAAAATATATACTATGCGTACGATGCATGCTCTCTTATCCCATCAGCCTCGCCCAGCAACAACGCCATATCGAACCAGCCCCATCACGGCTCCCAAAAGAATGGCAACGGGAGCCGCAATTCCATAATACCTGCCTCCCACATAGGACGTGGCAGTAACAACAACCCACCATGGATCATCGCCCAGGCTTCGCCCCGATTGAAAACCTTCGTCGAGATAGCCAACCAGCCAGATCCGATATACCGCCGTGTAAATCAGCCCAACGGCGCCGGCGTTCACCCCCCTCAGCCCAGATTTAACCCACCGTCTGCTCCGAAGCGATCCCCAGACGCCCATGGTCCCATGTACAAGAACAAGGCCCGGGAAGAAGATGCCTATAAAGCCAATTATTGCTCCAGCAATAGACGCATGTCCACTATTGTGGGCGGCCAGGCTACCCAGAAACACGGCGAAATTGAAATTCGGGCCCGGGAATGCCTGAGCAATCGCAAGGCCGATCAGGAAGTCTCGCGGGCTAACCCATCCCTCTGCCACTATGTATTCTCGCAGCAGCGGAATGACGACAGGGCCACCGCCAAAGATGATTGTGCCTGCGAGATACAGGTTTGCAAATAGGCGATACAGGAGAGGTGGGTCATGTAAAACGCTGCGGGTGACCATGACAACGATGAACGTCACAAAGAAGGTTGCGATTATAGCCGTTCCGGCTTTCCAGGAGAAGTTTAGACGATACTCGTGCGGAATCACCCGAGGCTCCAACTCAGTCGTAGAGATACCTTCGTTATGTGAACTCGATGCTAGCTGGTTCTCATCTCGGCCTAGACTTCGGTCGGAGGCGTATGCTTCGGGGGCTTCCGACGCCGGGCCGGCAGAGGACGGGCGTTGGATCGCTTGGGCAGGCTCTTTACCCTTGATGGAGGGATTCAACGGTATGTCCGTTGATAAGCTCACGGCTCCCTCTTCTATAGTAGGCGCATCTTTCTTTCTCCAACTTAAGAAAGCCACCGTCGCCTTGATAGGCTTGTGCAGCCAGCGATAATCATGTACAACTGCCGCAACGCCACAGCCAAACATCAGCAAGGGGAAGTACCAGAGGGCGTTATACAACATGCCGGCGGCGCCGCTCAGAAAGACCAGAGTCCTGGTGAGTTTATCCGTAATAGCATTGTTGGAAAGCTGCACGGCCGCCAGAGCAATGATGCCAACTGTGGCGGCGTTGAGTCCCGATAAGAGGGCGTAAACAGCACGAGGGAGCGTCGACCCGATGCTAGAAACGCCGACAGAAAGTCCGTACATGCCCAAGGCTCCAGGAAGACTGTGAGTGTGAGCCCAAAAGCTGGGTAATGATAATCGATGATGAGGGCCGCTTCTAGAGTATCCTTACCTCCATATGAGAAACCCGATCAAGGCACCAAATAAGCCATCATGAATTAGGTTTATACAGTACAACATCTTGGTGCTAGCCGGCCCGCATAAAGCTTGAGAAACGCCAAAGAGTTCTTGATACTGGCGACAAGTTAGATGACGTCTTGGGAATTGAGTCTTGAAAGAAGAAGAGACGAACCAATTGCTCATCGACCCATTTCAGCTTCGTGACAAACTTGTCATATAGCTAGATGCATGTCAGAAGAGTCCAGCGCAAATCTCTGTATCTGTTGTCTAACAATCTTGAAGTGAACTGGCGGCCCGCCAAACGAGGTGAATCCGAGATGCCATTCTGCTGCTAGGATCTCGGCAGCACGGTGGCCATATTTGCTGGCGGTGTATTGCCAGCTCTGCCAGGTTGATAGCCCCATCTGGAAGAGCAATAGCAATCCTTTCTTCTTTCTTCCTAAGAGGACTAAAAATTTAAGAGTCAATTCCTCTTGAAGTTTTTTTTTTTTTCAGAGGGATACACCCCGGCCTACATCTCCATGGTTCATACAGTTTGACTCACAGCCAAATCTCGATACCACGTGCTCTCACGCCATCGCTAAATCTTGTAAGCATGGTCTTGGCTCGCTTTTAGCCATGTCGCTGTCCCACCGAGCAATGAGCCGGCAAACTCAACCTGTAGCCAGTATTTTAAATTGTGGGATGGGCATAAAGTGGCTTCCATCATAAAAATCGAGTAACATTCTAGATTCCATTTTCTTTGTGTACCAGCCGCTGGGTTCCGCCGCCAAGTACTGAGTGTGCTCCTCTACGATCTACTTCCCTGGGTACCTAGGTAGGTAAATACCTAGGTACCTAGTAGTTTCAAAGCTTCACAGAGGAAAAATATATACTGCTCTTTGTATTTCAGCACTCGTTACGGAGTACATACGGCAATCATCCAAGGGTCAACATTGTTGGGTCAGCTTGATGAACCTCTCCTACACTGTACCAGCCACATTGCGCCACAGAATGCAAGGTCGGTGCCTTATCGGAGGAGCTACCTTAATCCTTCGAAGCTGTGACAAGTAGTTGCGTGTACTGGTGACCTCGTACTTTATACGTGTGCTTCAAGGTTAAAATGTCAGCCTAGGCGCAGCATTCGATACTGACTGCTCAGTTTTTGTCTCGCTATACAATCTTCAATGCCATCTTTTCCATTCTTCTAATTCGTATACATCAGACCGTTTTCAATTCCCTCACCGCATGCATCATCTTTTCAGCCCCCATCCAGAGCTACTTGTACATCAACAATGTAGTCGGCCATCGCCCTTGTGCTGCCAACATTGACGTCCGGAGTATTATTTATAGAGCTCGAGCTAGAGCTCCCCCTCGGTCCACTAAATCCCTCCTCCGCAGCCGCTAGAGGCGCTACTCTAGGAGCCCTGCAGCGCTGGTCCAGTGAACGGCCTCGCTGGACGGCGCCATCCGCCAGCTAATGGGCCGCTGTAACCCTCCCTCCTCTCTTCTAGAAACACGCCCCTCCGGATATGCCCCTCAACCACAAGTCGAATCCTCTCGTGACAAGGCAGACTTCCGCCTCACTTTTGCTAGACTCGCGCCACGCCATCGTGTTTATTGACGCCATGCAGAGCCGAGTATCGCAACCAGATGCTACAGGCCAGTGCCGCCCCAGGTACCGCGGCGTGACGAGACTCTGCCAGGCATCAGCCCCGCCCAGCTGAAGGCCATCTGGAACACCTTCGCGCTCGGGCTTCTGCTAGGCCTCGAGCTGGGCTCAGATTTGCTCTCAAGGCCGGGAGCCCATGTGAAGCAGAGTTTCCCAGGCACGTCTCTGAGTTCTCCCTCCTGTTAGCCTCTCCCGGCTTAACTTATACCATCGCCTCTCCGTGCCCATCCGCGGCTGCTTTCAGTGACCAGCTGCGCCTCTTTGAAGAAGCCTCCCCGCGAAACCTGCCCTTTTGAATCAGCTTCACTTATATGCTGTATGCCTTCTTCCCTCATGCCCTAAAGGTGCTTTGTTCCTCCGTCTTTATCCTTGCATTCCCGTCTCCCCAATCATTTACTAGCTTGGGCCTGGCAGCTGGCGAGCAGATATAGATAGAGTAGACCCGCAGGCCATCTCGTCCTTTGACTCTCCAACTTCATCGATACCCCTCTGTGATTCTCTTTCTCCCTCCTTCTCCTCCTCTTCATACTTTATTCCTTGTTTGGCATAAACCAACATGGACTTTGACAAGCTTTCCATCACGGATCGCAAGATCATCGTCGGTATCGACTTTGGCACCACCTACTCCGGTGTCGCGTGGGCAGAGACCCAGCGACCAGACAGACGCACAGCAATCACCACATGGCCCATCAACAAGGCAATTCGCGAGGGCGAGTCTTCTGACAAGGTGCCCACCAAGCTTCGCTATGCAAAAGATGGCATCCAGTGGGGTTTCTCGATCCCTATTACTGCTCCTCAGGATGAAGTCATCGAGTGGTTCAAGCTGTAAGTCATCGCCCATCACATGTGCCTATTGATGCCTGATTGCATGCATCAAACTAACAAGATGTTAATAGCGACCTGGACCCTTCTCTGAAGAACATCGGTCAGGCCGTTGCAAATGATGGTGCTCGTGGAGGCAGAGATGCCGATAAGCTTGTCACCGACTACTTGAACGCTCTCACCGAGCATCTCCTCTATACCCTCCGCGAAAAGCTAGGTGAAAGCGTTGTCAAGACCACCCCATTGGAGTTTGTCGTCACAGTGCCAGCTATCTGGAGCGACCTTGCCAAAGACAAAACCAAAAAGGCCTGTCAAAAGGCCGTGCAGACCCTCCCCTTGGCGGCAGGCTCATCCAAGACTCTCATCCACCTTGTCTCCGAGCCCGAAGCTGCTGCCATCTACGCCCTCCATGGGCTGGATCCCCACGGTCTCAAGATTGGTGAAACCGTTGTCGTCGTCGACGCCGGTGGTGGTACTGTCGATCTCATCTCCTACACCATTACCGGGCTAAAGCCCATTCTCCAAGTCCAAGAGGCCGCTCCTGGTTCTGGCGCTCTCTGTGGCTCGACCTTCCTCAATATGCGCTTCGCCAAATTCCTCAAGGCCAAACTGGGCAAGGAGGATGGCTTTGATGAAGAGGTTCTCGCTGAGGCTATGGAGGTCTTTGAAAAGAAAGTTAAACGTCAGTTTACTCTTGCTGCTCAGCCGGATGAGACCTACACCATCCCTGTCGGCGGCTTGGCCAACAACAAGGCCCTCGGAATCACACGCGGCCGATATGCCCTCAAAGCATCCGACTTGAACACAATCTTTGAACCCGTTGTCCTTGAGGTTATCAAGCTAGTCAAGGATCAGATCACCGTTAGTAACGTGCCCATCCGCGCCGTGCTCTTGGTCGGCGGCTTCGGCGCCTCCAACTACCTCAAGGAGCGCCTGAGAAACGCAGTGGACAAGTCCATTCAGATCATGCAGCCTCCGAACGCATGGCAAGCCGTTGTGCAGGGTGCCGTCATGAAGGGCCTGGCCAACAGCGCGCCCGACTCTCTCACCATGGTCAAGGTGCAGAACCGCAAGGCGAGGAAGCACTACGGCACCGAGTGGCGGACCAAATTCGACGACAGGATTCATGGTCATATGTCTGAGAAGAAGAGCTGGAGCGGTATGGAGGGCTATTATAAGGTAAACGCCATGGAATGGTTCATCCGCAAGGTAAATCACATCTTTTCTCTCCTTTTGTGCTCCCCGCTCCCCTCGCAACGCGCAAGCTAACACAATGAACAAGGGCGATGCCGTCTCCGAGAATGAGCCCTACATCACCTCCTTCGTCTGGACAGGCCTCGTGTCACACGGTCGGATCCGTAAGATGCGTATGACAATCTACTGCGACCAGACTTCCGACGAGGCCCCCATTGATAGGAACGCAAACGTGCAAGTCTTGGCACACGTCGAGGCCGACGTAAGCCACATCCCCGAGCATCTGCTCAATCGTCGCCAGGGCAAAGACGGCCAGATGTATTATGAACTCAGCTGCAAGATTGAGGCCGTTTATTTGTCTGCCTCGACTACGTACACGCTCTTATACAACAGTATGTGTTTATCCCCTTTGTCCATATTCCACATGCTCCCAGCATAGAACCCTTCCATCATTTATCCCATCAGCCACTTAACAGATGGCTAACCACGGGCTGTAGATCAACGGTACGATACGGTTACTTGTGAATATGTCTAAGTAACAAGGGTGGAGCAGCTTTTCTTCTTCTCTCTTCTTCTTCTTCACACATGTGTTTTTTTGATTTGGAGTATAAGGTCTCTCGGCATATTAGCGAAACAGTCTGTATATAGAATTTGGGTCCCTTTTAAGTAGGATGAGGCTACGTCACGACACTCAACAGAATATCAAATTGAATCCGATACAAGGATGAATTATATTTAATACACGCGGAGCGTCTACACTCTCGCGGAACATTTATATGCCCTTTCTTTTTTTTCTTCTTTCTCACTAGATATAACGCGTAGAGAGAGAGAAGACGAGAAGAAAAAAAAAACAAAGGCGAGCTATTGACAGCAACATACAAGAGATATCATAAAATAAAGGAAACTAGTAACACACAAAGGACATATAGAAAGGAGCAAAGCCACAGCGAGCAATGTAACCAAGCCCGCCGAAAGAACAGTGCCGAGACAAGGAAAACAACAAAACAAGAAAAGGAAATTCGAGGAAAGGAAAAAAAGCGGCGGCCAATGCGCAGTGTGGCCAAAGCGGTATCCAGAACACCAGGCCATAAATAAGGAAAAAAGAGGAGGACGGAACAAGAGAGAGAGAGAGAGAGAGATGTATATAGCCAGACGGTTGAGAGAGTGCGGGCAGATGATAAAATGTGACCAACAAAGAGAGGTATCGACGTATCCCGAACCGACTTTTTCCGAGATATTATAAACAATTAAAAAGAAAAGAGAGAGAGAGAGAGAGAGAGAGATCCTTCACACCCCCTTGTATGTTCCGTAGCTGTCGCCACCCGCCTTGTATATGTTTGTTCGTGTTTATATGTTTGGTTTGCCTCCCTCAAAAAAAAGTAAAAAGAGAGACGCTGAAGAGAGGTGTCGCTTGGACGCTGCCCCTCGGTTTTCATCTAGCAACTGAACGCTGCATTTCATGTAGCTCTATCGCTGCCGTCGTGTCGTTGACGGCGAGGTGTGCATGTGCATGTGCATGTGTATGGTAAAATATCCAGAGCACAAACGTCGCAATAAACCATTACTCCTCATCCAGGCTCCCCATCAGAGCTCCAGTCTTGCCGTGCTTCATACCCAGCTTAAGGAGGCTGAACCTCTTCCTCACGCTCTGCTTCTTCTTGGTTTCGGGCTCATCGACAGGTCGGTCTCTGGATAGCATATCCAGGCTCACTCTGCCAACTAAGCCACCTCGCTTCTCCCCATCGGCATCGGCATGAGCGCCGTCCGTGGCTTGGGGCCGGGATAATTTTTGTAGGGCGCTATCCTTGCTAAGGCCACGTGTGTGGGCCTTCATGTCGCCTGCGTTACCATTGACTTGATCGGTTGCCTCATTGCCAGACTCTAGTTCTTTCTTCCGGCCGCCCAGGAAGCTTAACCGTGCACCACGTTGCCGAGGCGTAATCTGCCGAATGACCGTTGCTTCCTCAGCCTTTACTCCATTCATTGGAACGGCAATGCTTGACCACTGCGGGCCCTTGTCGCCGCCCATTGATGATGCTCTCCAAGTGGGAGATGGCGTCGAGACAGGCTCCCTAACTGGCTGCGGTGGTGCAAAGAGGGCAATTTCTGGAGCAAATGTTGCCTCAAAATCTGATTTGGTGTCAGCTTCTTGTCTCACTAGGTGGCTTATATATATATAAAGGGTCAACTTACAGCCCTGAAGCTCGGAGTATCTGCGGGAGATGGCTTCATTCTTGTTTCGGGCGAACAGAGCTAGGCACCTCTTGAGCATCATGGCATGATCTACCAGAGTCATCTTGATTGCGGTTTCTTGAGGATCAAGCTCAACTTCATCGTCTTCTTCCTCGTCATCATCTTCATCTCCCTCCTCTTCGCCGCTTTGTGGTTCGGGAAGCAGCTTCCGATACTGTACAACACTATTCTCGGAAGCTGGGCTGACAGAAATGTTGACAGCCTCAATCAGCTGCTGAGCAACCGAATCATCACCGTCCGCTAGTCGGCGTTCTAGGAGAATCATCTCCTGTGTTTTCCTAGAAATGCGTTCCAGGGCCGTTTCGTGAGCGCTAAGTCTGACCTCGCGAGTTTCAATAATCTCGCTCCGGCGTAGGAGTGTAGGGAAGGGTTCAGCAGCTGTGAAAACCAACTTCTCTGCATAATGCTCTTGCGCTGGCCCAGAAGTGCTCCTCTTGGTCGTCACGGAGAACACTTGGGGGTGAGAAGATAATAAGAAGTCGCGGATTATATGCGGCACACGGACTCTCTGGTATAATTGATGAGAAAGGTCCCGGTGTGGGGTAAGAGCCGAAACAACCAAGAACTGGCCTTCCATTTCGTCAACGTCACCACCCGTGATGATTTGAGCTGATGGATATTGTTCTTGCATGCGGTCCGTAAAAGCTGAGGCTCGCTCAGAGGGAGACCCTTCATAAATATACTCCTTGTCCCGTACGGAAGTGGGGAATCCAAGGCCCTTGTAAACCACTCTGTAGTATTTCGGCGTAACTTTTTCGCTCTTTGAAATGTTCTCATATATCGTTGCAATTGCTCGCCCGGTTCTGGCAAGCTTGGCAAAATCGTACACGTTGGTTTCGTACTGGACCTGGAGCTCCTTGTATGCAGTCAGGGCATTGCTCCATGCTTCTCCATCTTCAAAATACTTGATCATTTCAAAATAGATTCTCTCTTTGCGTTCAAATGGAGACTGCGCCGGAAATTCTGGCTCAGCCAATGCTGGAACATGTCCAATTGGGTCCCATTCATACAGATCAGCGTGAAGACGTAGAGCCAGGCCGGCTTCTGTGTGATTCCTAGACTCTGACTGAAGCTTCGCGAGCTGATGGACGTAGCGAATAAAGATCTCTTCTTTCTGCATATCGCGCAGGAATTCCATAAGTCGAAGCCGGTTGATGATGTTGGAGGCTTCCCCGCTACCATCACCACCACTGTGTACAGCCACGAGCAAGTCTAGGAATTCATCCAAGGTGCCAACAAGTTCGCGCAGAGCTGCGTAGAGAGGCTCCTCCGCAGTCTCAGAGAGGGGCTGGAACCGCTCGAGCAGTTCTGCTATGAAAAGCTTCTGGAGGATACTCTCCGTAAGCGGATTCGATTTGAAGTAAGTATCCAGTGAGTCGATGAGTTCTGTCTGAATCACAGATAGGTCTTCGCTCAACGTCCACTCGCTTACAATCATAGTCTGCAAGACTTCAACCGCCATTCTGCGGAGCCCTTCGTGGACACTCAAGCAGAGCTCCACAATAGGGCCAACCAGAGTTGGTACATATTGCACTTGATATCCGCCAATATTGCTGAGGCCGTACTTGTCGCGTTCATCCGGCGTCGTCTCCCATCCAATAGCCTCCCACATTCTACGCAAAAGATCTGCTCCATGTTCCCGCACATCGCCAGCAATCTTCCACACCGCTCTTCTCTTCTGTTCGGGAAAAGTCTCCAGAGCAAGTGATGAGCTTCCAACAAGTTTCAGCAAAGTTGTAAAGAATAGTTTCCAGAGCTCGGTGTTGAATGATTCCGCCTCGTCAGGGTCAGGCAGACAAGACTCCAGAAGGATACTAGCCAGGTACTGCAAGATTCGCATCGTTGACTTGTGATGATAAATATGCACGCTCAGCCATCCATTCGGAAACGCTTCGCCGGTTAAAATGCTCATTTGCACCTTGAGTAGATTCTCCAAGAGGGTGGTCAGGTCGTCCTCGGAAGCCAGTTCAAGCTGCATGCCTGAAGGAGAGTTCGCCAAAGCAGAAAGCACAGCAGATAGTTCAGCCAGGCTTTCGTCGAAGCAAATCTCTTCAGCTACTGCTTTTGTAGGGAAGGGGTATGATGATGGAAACAGAAGCGAGAGCTTATTCCTCGGTTTTTGTGGTGAAGACAGAATCGATAGATAAGAATCGACGACGTTGGGGATATGATCAGGGATTTCTGGGCCCAGATGGTCCATCTGGCTAGCGAGGATAGAACAACACAAACGAATCTGCTCCCGCCACTGGTCATTGACCTCTTCAGTATGACCCCAGTGAGGAGATATCCATCGCACAGTGTTGGCGCTGAGAGCAGATTTTTGCTCTGGATGAGCAAATATATCCAGCTTAGAGTAGTTGATGATGAGGCACAGCTTGTAAATGATAAGCTTGCCCTTAACCTCCTTGCACGAATCCATAAAGTCAATGGCAATATGCAGAATCTCTTCCGTCGTCAAAAGTCCGGTTAGCTCTGGTAGCCAAGTGTGGAAATGCTGCACCGCCAACGTTTGGCTACCAACAAGTGCCGGCGCAGAGTTTCGCATCATCGCATCAAGCGCTTTGAAGATGCTTCGGAGGCTCCTGGTGAACCCCTGAGCGGAGGACTTGATTCCTATTCCAGCCTCCTTGACTTTTTGCTGCCCTCGAGATTGGGTGATGAATTTCAGAATGTGTCTCACGACCTTGAAAGTCGCGCGCAGCTTACGCGCCGTCTCGGGCTCTGTTGGACGTTTGAGAAGCCGGATGAAAGACCGTATCAGGCAAGGGGTAGCAAAGGGGTAATTGAACTGAGTCTCCGCGTAGTGGTCAACTAAGGGGCTTAGATTGAATCGCCGGTCGTGTACGATTCCAAGCACCCTAACCATGGCCGTAAAGACCAAATCTTCATATTCATCATTCCCAGAGTGCTCCACAAGGATTCCAAACAATCCATCAAGCACATCGCTAAGAAGCTTCACGACCTCAATCTCTGAGACAAAAATAATCTGTCTCAGAATCGCGGGTATTTCATCCTTGGGCAGGTCTTTCCACTTGAGAAGCCCAAGGATAACTCTGTCCTGAGAAAACCTGGTGCTGCAAAGGTAGGTGTCAACCAGCATCACAGCAAGCGGCCCGGTGACCTCAACTGATCGGTCATCTTTGCCCCGCGGCGCCCATGGAACAGAGAGATATCCGCCTTTGCCCATCGGGCCTGCCTGCGCAGTCGAGGTAAATTCGTCTATCTTATAGAGCAAAAGTCCATGCGGCCCATCGCGAATGAAGGCCTGGTCCTCCCAAAGAGGCATGTGCGCAAGTGCAAATGGTGGGTTTGGCATATCCGACAAGAACATGACAACATGGGCATTCATTACATCGCTCGGCTGTAGCGACAAGCGGAGTGTCTGATTCCATGCTTCGCCCCTTTCCACAGCACACGACTTGAAAGTGGTTAGCGCCTCGGTGTTGGAAGATGTAAAGATGCATCTCTCAAATCGTTCGCCAGAAGACTGGCGAATCTCCAGTGTGATTTGCAAGTTCGCTCCGTTGACTGTGCTGGGGAGGTTTATTGCACTGCCTGCGTATCTTGATATGAGGTGTTGCTTTGCCAAGGCGGCAATGTTGAGTGTGAGGTAGATGTCTGATCTTGATTTGGTCGGTGCAGCAGCAAAGCCTATTCTGCTCGTTTTTGATACACCAGACAGGATCGTGGGCGTGGCCTTGATCAACTCATCTGCATCTGGGTGGTGGAATTTCCTAAGAGAGACCTGCAGCCGCTCGCCGCTCCTCGACTTTTCATATTGGCCAGAGGTGCTGGTCATCAGCTCCCTAATCAGGGAGTCGAATTCTTCGGCAGCCTCCCTGTCATTCGAGTATCCAAGCGACGGCGACCAGATATTGACGACCTGCTCAACCTCTTCTGCTTGCTTCATAATGGAGTTGAGTTTCAAGACTCCAACCCCAACGGTACGCTCAACAATCTGTCCCGATTCGTGGATACTTGCCGCAGTGCTCCTAGATCCGGCAGTACTTGGTGGGTGGCTATTCCCGTCTTGGCTCTCCAGACGAGTCGTGGAAGGTCTGCCCTCCTGCTGCTCTGATAGAGAATCCATTTTGTTCATTGCGTTCCCACGAGAAAAGGCAGATCGTGCAGTTTTGCTCCCCCACATCATACTTCTCCTAGAAGACTTTCCCGCGCCTGCGCTTGCCGGCGGCGTTTTTACATTTTCTCTTGTAAAGCTGCTGTCGGTGCCAGATCGAGACAGAGGCTGGGGAATGAAGATGTGTTGCGATGCCAACACCTTGATCACAAGGTATAGCTCCGAGTCGGCGGATGGCGCTTCGCCAATATCATGGGCAGAGAGATCTGTGAACAGCGTTTTCGTGCTGGTGTTTTGTGCGAGGCCGCTGATTGAGCCACCCGCGGGGATCTCAATGCTGAAACACTCAGAGAGGTTGGAACCCTTTGCATATTGCGGTTTGCTGACAAGGTAAGCCACAAGCGTCGTCTCCTCGGTGGAGCTCCCAGCAAATCCTTTGACGTCCAGCAAGATGTGATTTAGACTCGTGAGCTCGATTGTGGCTTGCGGAGGTTCATCTAGCAGGCTCATAACCGACTGAAGCTTAGTAACATCGACCACCGAGTCATCGGCCGTCAAAACTCTGCCGCGGGCTGCTGGATCTCGCACAACAACTTCACCGCCGCATAGCTTATTGACCGTGACCAGATCCCAGACGGTTTTCTCTCGCAATATTTCGTATTCGTGCGCGGTCAGAACGTTGTAGAGGAATTGTTGGCGATGAAGATTCAGAGATGTCACAAGCTGTGATAGCTTGTCGAGCTTTGCATACTGCCGGGAAAGGAGCAGCTCGTGCAAGTATTTCGAGTGCCATTCTCGCAAGCACGACGCAATTTCGTCGACGAGCGGTTCATCTACCGAGGTTGGCGTCTCATCACCAATCTTGAGCATTGGAACAGGCGCGGGGGGTCGAGGCGCATTGGGATCTCTGCGAACAGGGACTGAGAGGTTCTTGGTTGCGTCGGCTGCGAGTCCTTGCAAAGACCTCTTCCACTGGCTCGAGTCCGATGTCCTCTCCTGGTCTTGTTTATTAGCTGGCTCTACACCATTGGTTATGCCACTTTTAGCAGAGTCGCTGCCCGGGCGATCGTCAATACCGCTATCACTCGCAAAGTCCTCATCGTGTCTTTCGTCCGACTCGCCAAGCAACTCTCGAATTTCCACGCAACTTCTCGGGAAGATGCCGCTGAAGACGCGAGCCTCGAGCGTCTGTCCCTTGACAGAAGTCAGGCCAGCAAGCAGACTGGGGGGCGCTACAAGGTAGCCGCGCAGCCAGTTGCCGTCTGGCGTCTCTTCAATTATGTAAAGCTCATCGCCAATTTCGAGGGGGAGATCGGCCGGGCTCGCGGCTGTGAATGGGTAGGTCGCGACGGCGAAGGCGATCCGGGGAAGAGGCTGCCAGGGCATTGAAGCTCAGGGTGTTGGCCTCTGGCGAAATGCTGTTCGATTGGGCCAGACGACAGCGATTATTATCTCGTCGTGCGCAGCGGCTTGCTGATTGGCAAGGCTTGACGAAGTAATGCGCTGATGGGTGGAAGTTGCGAACGCATCAAGCTTCGAGCTTCAACGCGGTGGTGCAGATATATCGTCACGCCTAGGGTGGTGATTTTTTAGCAAACTGACAAGGTTCTCTGGCCAGCGGCGCGACCTACAGCAAGAAAAAAAATTGAAGCTGATGGAAAATTTTCTAGAAGTCTTACGACGTGTAAAACTCGTTTGCAAAACGCCGGTCGACTGACGGCTGGCCGCTCGAGAACCCCTGAGCAAACACGACCAAATTATGCGCGGCTGGTGGGAAGAGATAGCGATCCGATAGCGCAATTAAAGCATCCGCCCACTGCTGATCAGAATGCAAGATGTGTATTCTAATGCCAAGGTGCACCGTGCTCTCCAAGGCTGGCCCAAAAGAAAACCAAGCTGTGACACAAAATCTCAAACAAGCAAAAAAAGAAAAAAAAAAAATTATGACAGATGGGCTCAGCGAGGGGAAATTTCCAGGCCCTGCCACGATGTTCGTGTCTCTGAATCCAGCGACATGTCTCTCCTCCCAGCGGTGGTGCATGGGCTCTTCTAGGCCGCTATACCCGGTACCAACCGTCGGGCGTTTTAGTGGTGGTGGATGCTGGAGCCCCGCTGCCCTGGCCGCTAGGAGCCAGCGGTGGGCTCCTTGTACGGGGGAGCTTGCACGGGGGCCTCCCCAGTGGAGAGAGCGCGCACCTGGCATCCCGCCTCGAGGGACACCGACAGGGTTTTGCTGCCAGGGCATTGTCTGTACCTACATGCAGCCACACGCAACGACGAACGCGCTGCGGCAACAGCACGAACCGCTTACAATGCCCGCCTCCTAGCGGTGGGTGCCCCCCAAAGTGGTGCAATTTAGTGGCGTGGCGTCTGTCGCTGGTCAAATCAAGGCTCAGTGTCTCCCCCCCCGAACTCTGCGGGAGGCGGTGCTGCAGCGGCATCCTGTCGGTCTCACAAGTACCTGTCTAACGGGGTTTCCTAACAATGGCCGGCCAGAGGTGCCGGCTAAAGTACTCTCTGTTAGAACATATCTGGATGTATGGACTTGAACCGCAACAGCCACTCACTAATCATGTCTAACATTTGCATAAGCATGCTGCCTGCTACTAGTAATACCTCTATCCAGCGGATAGTTATGGCACCTGTAATACGTCTATTTCTCAGCAGGCCGATCCCCTAAGCATTTGGGGTTTGTTCTCCATCGAGCCAAAGTGCTGGGAACTCAAGTCTCCCCTTCTGTACCCGTAATCGCTCTAACTACTCCGTGCTCCGTAGATCTTCTTGATCTCGTACCCCTGACCCTTGTTGGCAATCAAACTTGTCGCTTATCGATTATGTGTAATGCGCCTTTACGGAGTACTTGTACTCCTTACGTGTATTTCATCGAGCAAGGTATGCTCAGACAGCTAGTCTCGGTGCTTCTTGTTTCATATCTTAGCACTCATCCTACCCGTGAGCCTACATGTGGCATTACTGTGGTGGTAAAGTAGGTATATCGAGTGACCAAGGTGACCAAGGCTTGGACAGATTAAGCATCTATATTATGAGATTTGTACTGTTGACAATTACTACCTACTTGGGTAGTATTGCTGGGGTTCAAATACTTTCTTCAGTCGTATGTTTTCTTTTTTGTAGTTCTATATAAATCTCAATAAGCGGCTGAAATGCGCTCTGGCCCACACCCCTCCACAATTTCAGGGGAAATTCGCAATCATGGGTATAATAGGTATAGATACTTGGTATTAGTTAGTACTATTTTAATATAACCGTACATACAGAGTGGTATTGCCACATGGCTGACGGAGCCACTTTAAGAACTCGTGGCAGGGAGACTAAGATTGCTGAGATACCTCCAAGTTGCTCTGCATGTGAGAAAGTCTCTGCATTACTAATACTTGGTAGCGGATGAGTAGATATGAAGCAAACGATGCAGACGGTATTTAATGCGCAAAGGATATGATTATATTTTATCAGTTCCCCAACGGCATATATAACGAACCTGGACCGTCATCAGCAATATGAACGCTAATACCCCTGTGCTATCTTGAGAGAGTGCTGGGCTGGGCGTATGCAGTTGAATGATTGTTTAGGGTTTGCCGTCTTTGCTTGCCGATCCGAGCTTCGAGCTCTCAATGAGCCTACAAAAGCACAATAGCAGCTGAACTTTGACATAAGTACTACCAAGACACTGGCTTAAGTATGCGGCTCATACAGATAACACAAGCGTTTAGTATAGCATTCTGCCACGCTCCCAATTGATGACCCGCATTGGTGCTACTGTCCATACAGCTTCAATTCACTTCAAACATTTTCAGGTCCATTTTCCGACGAAAAACTACAGAATTGATTAAAAATCTGGTTCATAATATACATAAATACAGGATCCTCTGTAAAGAAAAAAGGCAACCTTGAAATATACAGACAGGACACAGCTGGCAATCTCCCGAGTTGGTTAGTCTGTGTGACTAATGCATCCTATTCAAGCCAATGGAGTCTGACGCACAACCCAAGGCCGTTTGGTCACTTCCTTTGGCACTTGCCTAGCGACGGCAAATTTGTCTCATTATAATGTCTATTCACTTCCCATTATGACTCAAAACAAAACAAAAACCACGTGCATTGCTGTAAGCAACCTAAAAGCTTAAGCTTTCCTATGTAGACCGCAACTTCATAAATGCTTGGCCACGCCCTGTGTTTCCTCTGAATTAAAATTTCTCCCTTGTCAAAGACGGGGAAACACTTGCATGCTGCACAGTGAAAGTCCATTTATATAATCTTCTCCCCATCTCACAACAACATCAAACAGCGGCCTGATACTCTATAAAATCACCATGGGAACACCCTTCATCAGCCTCCTCGAGCCTAGCAAGCTTGAGGGCTTCCAGCTCGGCGTTCCTCGAGAGGCACTACCACCATCAATCCCCAAAATATTCATCGACGCAATGGAGGTTCGAGAGGAAGTCTTCGTCAAAGAGCAACGCGTTCCTCAGGACAACGAATTCGACGCTGACGACCCGCGATCTTGCCATTGGGTCATTTATGTTAGCGTCAACAAGACAGAGGTGCCAGAGGTCCGAAATGAAGATGGGGACGTTGTGCGACCGCGTAAGAGTTCTACTCGAAGCACTCCTGTAGGAACCATTCGGATGGTTCCATTCCCTCATGAGCCTCACCCAAAGCCCGGTGGAGATTACTGGAACGGGGTATTAAAAGGCGAAGAGGAAGATGCTACCACCAGTAACGGCGTACCGTCAGCCCGCCCGTTCGTTCAAGATAGGCCTACGACATTTCATGACGGCAAAGAACCGTATATCAAGCTAGGCAGACTGGCTGTCACAAAAGACTATCGGGGTAACCGCTTCGCAGGTTTGCTCGTGAGCAATGCACTCGACTGGATTAAAGGCAACTCATCTTTTTTCGACCCTAGCATCAGAGAGCTGGGACTCGAGCAAATGGGTGCATCCACTGAAACGGAGGCACCGCAATGGGGAGGCCTCGTTTGTGTCCACGCCCAAGAGCAGGTTGCCAAAGCGTGGGCAAAATGGGGCTTCGAAATCGACGAGGGCATGGGGACATGGTGGGAAGAAGGTATTCCCCACGTGGGAATGTTCTTGCGTCTGGATATCGGCCAAAAGAATATTAAAATTTGAGCGTAACTACCGGTAAAAGATGGCATTGAGAATTCAAAGACGAAGAAACTCATGTAGCATTATGTATTAGACGGAGAGCACATTTCACGAACAGATTAGCCCTCTCACTTGCAGTTAACGAGATAATATTTTTTCCTTCTTATTTGATGTTACATGTTGCATTTTTGTTTTGGTCTCTCTCATAATCACAGATAAGAAAAATATGGTAAATTAGAGACACAAAAGGCATGATTCATAACAGCCCCTTTTAGAGCCCAGCTTTTTATTCAGACTCTAGGAGCCATCTGAGATAAATCCATGTCCGCGTTCCCAGACCCGAACGCAAAATGCAATTCTGAAAAATGCCTGATCCACGCCAAAAGCCACACTCCATCCAGCCAGGTACCCACCGCACAACCTTTATCGGTTGCTCTTGGCGACACGCTCCAACTCGTCCTTCTTCTTGATAGCGTATGAGTTGCTGCTGCCCTTGGCGGCGTTGATCAGCTCCTCAGCCAAGCACTCAGCAATGGACTTGACGTTTCGGAAAGCAGCCTCACGGGCACCGGTGGTGAGCAGGGCAATGGCCTGGTTGACTCTCCTCAGGGGGGAGACATCGACGGCCTGACGACGGACGGTACCGGCAGAGCCAATTCGGGTAGAGTCTTCACGGGGACCGCAGTTGACAATGGCGTCAACGGCAACCTGGATGGGGTTCTGGTCGGTCATGAGGTGAATCTGAAGTAACAGTTGTTGTTAGCAAAAGGGTTATTAAAAAAAAATGCCATGTCCAATCCGTCCTCTCCAAGGGTGACGCGTAAAATACGTACGATCTCGAAGGCGTGAGCGACGATGCGGACAGCCATGAGCTTCTTGCCGTTGTTGCGGCCGTGCATCATGAGCGAGTTGGTCAATCGCTCAATGATAGGGCAGTTGGCCTTGCGGAATCGCTTGACGGCATATCGGCCAGCAGAGTGGGTGACGTAGACGGGGTTTCGCAGGGAAATGTAGTCGCTATTTGATCAATCCATCAGCACAAAAATGACTCCTCCAATGTTGGACGAAATGTTTTTCCCTATCTCGCCTCATTCGCGATTTCGACGTACGTCAGAGAGATGTCGCGGACCTCGACATCGTAGTCCCACTTGTTGAAGAGCTTGACGTTGCCGACCTCCTTGACAACATCCTTGGGGAGGGCGTCGGTAACGACAGAGTTCTCGATCTCGATTTCACCGCCGTCAGACATCTTGGCTATTTGCAGTCGAGTATTCCGGTGCTGGGCGGGACTGCGGTTAGTATTGCGAATTGTCGAGATGTGATTTTTCAAGAGGTTAAAGGTGGGCTTGGCCGGCGTGGAATGGAAATTTTGGTGGTGTGTGCATCGGGCGAATCAGATGGCGCGAAAAGTTAGGTACGTACCCTGCACCCACGTTCGGTTAGGGCTCGGCTGCCCTGGTGAATTCGGAAGTGGGCAAACCGTTGAAGCGGGAGGGCTACTCTAAGTCATCGCCAAAAATTCCAATTCCTCCACCACTCCTCCGTCGACAAGCCAAGCACATCACAGACAAAATGGTATGCCACCACCACCGCCGACCATCATGAAATGGCGTCGCTATGCAGATGCTGATATTTAAATTGACAGGCGCCCGCTGCTGGAGCAAAGAAGCAAAAGAAGAAGTGGTCCAAGGGCAAGGTCAAGGACAAGGCCCAGCACGCCGTCCTGCTCGACAAGACCACCTCTGAGAAGCTCTACAAGGATGTCCAGTCCTACCGCCTCGTCACCGTCGCTGTCCTGGTCGACCGAATGAAGATCAACGGCTCCCTCGCCCGCCAGTGCATCAAGGACCTCGAGGAGAAGGGCATGATCAAGCCGATCATCACTCACAGCAAGATGAAGATCTACAGTACGACTTTCCAACGCTTCCCTATTGTGCGCATCATGAAGGACAAAATACTAACAACTGCGCAGCCCGTGCCATTGGCGAGTAAATTCACCACCACGTTTGAAAGTTAAAGCATTGAGATTTGGCGCCTGGTTGGTCTGAAAAGAAGAAAATGGGCCATGAGAGAAGAGGATGATACGAGGTACATAAAGCCTTAGTTGGGACGCTTTTTCATGCTCGGTGTAGCATTTCATGGGATCGGAAACGCTTTAGCATATGGCAACGGAATGAAGAACTTCAAAAAAAGACCAAACGATGACAAGCCCATAAGCCCCTTGCGTGACGCACATAATTTTGCTACGAATTAATGTGATGAGTTTATGGATCATTGATGCCTTGATATCGTGAAAATTGCTTGCCTATGCTTTTTACCAGGAATTTTGTTAAATAATATAGATTCCGCCTTGCTTCCTCATCATCCGTATGCATCTCATCTACAATTACGGAGTACGTGGTGTAGCACCATATGCCATCAGCGCTGCCTGCTATGTCACATGAAATGTACATGTGCGGTTTATTTCTTTGTGTTAGCCCTACTAAGAGGTACTTATCAACTTCTTATCTCTGTATTCAGTGCATTGCTATTCTAAAGTACCAACTAAGTACCTGTGTGTCAGGTATCATGACAACGGAAGAAACGCAATCCGAATATTATTCTCATTTCGCAGGTGGTTACAACCTTGCTTGTCATTTCGGCAACACTGAATTTAATATATGCATTATGTCAATTATTTCAGATATTTTGATACCACAAACTGGTATCAAGTCGCATCCTAACCAGATCAGAGTAGAAGGTTGCTCCGAGCAGTTATCAGCCACAGCTGTTAGCCCTTCTCCGCACTCCTTGTCCTTGGGATGTGGCTCACAACAACGATGCAGCGGGCGAATAATATGCAAATGAACTGAAATCTGCATTGTATGTCTTGCGGTGTATGCTCACCTCACCGACGTTAGATGTCGAGATTTTCTATTTGTCCGGAGGTTCTTGTGGGCTCGCAAGTCTGGCACCAATCAGCCCTCATAAGTTAGCAGACTCATTTTTCACTTGATGCAGCATCGTTATCAAGATCCACATCCTGAGGCAGAGTACGGAGTACTAATGCAAGATCATTTCAAAAGGAGAGTAATACGCGGCTACATCTGCTTAAGAACAAATCTGGAATTAAAGCACGAGTCTAATTACGGAACAAGGAAGTACGCAGTTTTTTTTTTTTTTTTTTTCTTCAGGTTCGCCAGGCACATCACGGAACTTTACGCCTAATGGCAATGGGCCTAGTTAGAGTTTTAGGACAGGTTTCTTCGCCTATGCTCCTGATAGGAGTCTCCTGAGGCAAATATGTACGGCAATGCTGGCTCAGACGAAGCGGCCTTGAATCAAAGCCGACGGTGTCCATGGCTGTCAAGCCTGGAGACCTCGGTCTCCCTTGGAGCGGTGGAGCCGGAGTACGCGGGATGGCTTTCCACGGCCGGTCAGATCGGCGGCAACGGTGTGGCGATACATGAGAGAACAGCATCTTCGGAATGAATGCACTCCTTATCTTGTACAGTATGACAGTACTAGGGAGGTAGCCCGGTGTGTCCGCTAAGTCATGCTCTTGGATTAAAGAGACTTTTTAGGACGGTTGGGCTGTTGTCCAGTGACCTACTAAAGTATCAGTGCCATCTGATTGATGGCCACAGAGGACAAGGCCCAAGGCCTATGCGGCTAAAATGACGAGCTATATTTGTACATGTCGCGTCTCTCAGCTGCCAGCTGGACTTGCAGGTACGGGGTAGTACTCCCCTACACAGCAGAGTTCTGATAGGCTTGCCAGTCCATCACGATGGCTGAAGCGGTGACGAGCCTTGTGTAAAGCCTGCAAAGTGTGTGTGCAACACCTGTACGGAGTACTTTGTTGTATGGGTGTCTCGGCGACGCCAGGAATAGGCAGGTTGGACTTTTAACGCTTTGGCGGGTGGCTTCGGCGGGAGCAAAAGATCGGGGCGAACCGGGTACATGTATCTTTTGCACCCAGAGTGACATAAAGAAGCAGCCAAACAGGGCGGCCAGGTGCTGTATCTGTGGGTGGCACAGCACAGTGTAGCCCAAAGAAAAAAAAAAAAAAATTGGCGCGGATCTCCTGGCGCCTGAAGTTGCGACCTTCGGGGGCCCTTAGGCCGCTGGCACGTCCCTTAAAAGGCGCTCTGCCTGAGGCTGCCACCCGCTATAGCACTGTTCTGTTGCCGTGGAAGGCAAAGCAGAGCGGCCCAGCATGCAGCGCTAGTGCGGCCGGAAAGATTCGCTCTGAAAAAGTGTCCCCTTGGAGACCCGCCGCAATTTTTTTTTCCCTCCCCCCCAAAGCCATTCGCCCGTCGGTGCAGAATTTATTTCGCTCGACTCCCCCCATCGCCCTCCTCTTCCTCCTTCCATCTCCATCTCCCCTCAATCCTTTCTTTTTTTTCCGGGAAAGCGTTTGCACAACGGTCAAAATGTCTGAGAAGCCTCAAAAAGTCCTGGGCATGCCGGTAAGTTGACTCTGCCTGAAATATCTCCTCCAATATCTGGTGCGCGACGTGAGATTCCGAGACGACTCCGAGAGATATTTACCAGCATCATCAATTGAATCATCCCGATGGCATTGAACTGTTGCATGGTGGTGTCTATTTGGGTCTCGATGTCGATCTCGAAGAATTTCCGTCGTTTTCTCGAGTGTAAAATTTTTTACACAGCCTTTACGCATGTGATGCCTGACCGCTAACTGTTTATCTCGCAGCCCTTCATGGCGGACTTCCTGAGTAAGTTACTCTTCGATGCTTACGCGGTTAAGCACAATAATTAGATCGCGGCTCGCGCCGGGTTTCAAGATGGTGAACTAACGTACCTTCATAGTGGGTGGTGTTTCCGCTGCCGTCTCCAAGACTGCTGCCGCCCCCATCGAGCGTGTCAAGCTCCTCATCCAGAACCAGGTTTGTCTATCCTCTTTGCCGACAACTTGGTCAAGGGAAAACCGGTATCTAACTAGGCATGACAGGATGAAATGATCAAGAATGGTCGTCTTGACCGCCGCTACAACGGCATCACCGACTGCTTCAAGCGCACTGCTGCTGACGAGGGTGTCCTCTCCCTGTGGCGTGGTAACACTGCCAACGTCATCCGATACTTCCCTACCCAGGCCCTGAACTTTGCTTTCCGTGACAAGTTCAAGAAGATGTTCGGCTTCAAGAAGGACCGTGACGGCTACGGCATGTGGATGCTCGGTAACCTGGCCTCTGGTGGTGTAAGTTTTTTTTTCCCTCTTAGTAATAACCCCTCAATTTCACATGCTCGGTGCTGACGCCCTCTACCAGGCTGCTGGTGCCACTTCTATGCTTTTCGTCTACTCTCTTGATTATGCCCGTACCCGTCTGGCCAACGATGCCAAGAGCGCCAAGAAGGGTGGTGAGCGTCAGTTCAACGGTCTCGTTGACGTCTACCGCAAGACCCTCGCCTCTGACGGTATTGCCGGTCTCTACCGTGGTTTCATGCCCTCTGTCGCTGGTATCATCGTCTACCGTGGTCTCTACTTCGGCATGTACGACTCCATCAAGCCTGTTCTCCTGGTCGGTTCCCTCGCCAACAACTTCCTTGCCTCTTTCGCTCTCGGTTGGTGCGTCACCACTGGTGCCGGTATCGCTGCCTATCCTCTTGACACTATCCGACGACGAATGATGATGACCTCTGGTGAGGCCGTCAAGTACAAGAACTCCTTCGACGCTGCCCGCCAGATCATTGCCAAGAACGGTGTCAAGTCTCTCTTCAACGGTGCCGGTGCCAACATTCTCCGTGGTGTTGCCGGTGCTGGTGTCCTGTCCATCTACGATCAGCTCCAGATCCTTCTCTTCGGAAAGGCCTTCAGCGGTGGCTCTGGTTAAATTGCTTTTTCTACGTTATGTATAGACATTCCCCGTGCGTTTTAGCACGGAGATGGGGTTAATTGGCCAGGTGGGTGTAATGCGGCGTCCACTGGTTGATCAAAAAGGAGACCGGAATGGAAGGTATTGAGGGAAGTTGGGCCAGATATCCCGACCTGTGTAACAGTTGCTATTTGCGGGTTAGACTGGCATCGGCACGGCGTATTAGTCGTTTTTGGCTCTTGCCGTGCTTTCTAGGTCGCTGTAATTATACACCAATGCAAGTTCCCTTGATTTAGAGATTTAAACAACAGGACTCTGATTTGATATCGCGAGTGAAGTTTATGTAATGTTTACAGATCACTTTTTTTTTTAGTAGCCTTCTTTGTTTTTCAGCCTCATGTCACTTGTGTGGGTTGCTGACTAAGGGGATGTATCTGCCCGCGTTTTGGGAGTCAAGGCAGGGCGCTGAACTCTATAAACTACGCGGATATTGCACATGTCCACGTTTGCTTCGACCACTGCCGCCCAAGATTAATTCTCATGAGCGGTGTTTGCAAACGCTGGAGGGGCAAATCGAATCCATCCTGAAGCGCCAATGCCACCGAAACAATCCTCCACCGGAGCTGGTCGCGGCCGGCCAGCCAAGGCAAGCAAAGCTCAGCCACCTGCTCGCGATGCCTCGGAGTCTAGCAACCCATTCGAGTCTTCAGACGATCAGGCAGGGGAGGAGACCAATCAAACAATAAATGTGGAAGAAGAGCAGGCAGAGCCGGAAAAGTCAATCCCGAAAGCCCTCCTGACACGGATTCTCCACGAGTTTTTTGCTAAGGAGGCTACAAGAATGTCGAGAGACGCCAATGCAGCGGTGGGCAAATATGTTGATATCTTCGTTCGTGAGGCCATCGCAAGAACAGCCGTAGAGAAGAGAGGGGGATTTCTCGAGGTAAGACTATCAGGGGTGGTATTACTATTACCTTGCACGGATACCGGATAATACTGACTCTTCATTTTGAAGGTTGAAGATCTGGAGAAGGTCGCGCCTCAATTGCTGCTAGATCTTTAGGGGCCATAAGATTTAATATGCCACAATTCAATGCCGTTGACCAGGTTGTGGCGAACTAATGCCACGCTGCTATTCCGTCTAATTGAGGAGTTTATGCGCAATCTGGGACCCCTTCTCCCTTTCCGGGGCATTAGATCGGCTATTATTTGGGAGGCTCGCGGATCTGCATAACCACAACATTTATCTCCTTACTCCGACAAACATTTCATTGGGCAATGATCCTACGATTGTTTACCATTGGAGCTGGATGTCTATGGAGGGCTAAAAAAAAAAAAGCACCGGTTGGATGCCTCCAGCTCCTCTCCAGGAACGCGCAAGGAGAGACGGCATGCATGAAACGCAGCGTTTCCGATGCTAGATGTGTTGCATAATCATCCGTGACCACGGTGGGAAATGGATGGATACGTTGGATGCATACTAGTAATTGGTCCGGCATCATTTGCACCTGTGTGGGCTTAATCTCGACAGGCCTCTGCACAAAGAGACGGCCGCCCCAAGCATGAATGAACGCTTATTATGACATCTCAGAGACCATTATCACCCTCTAATACGAAGACCATGAATCAACTAATCTCCAACCGGCAGTTTCATTAATTGTTTCCCGGCATCGCTTTAGATCCCCCTAAAACATGCAAGTGCTGGTAACAGAAGAGCTCTATCCTAACCGAATGTACTTTGTGATTAGCGCTCTCTTGCATCCTTCGTCTTGGCGATTCCCAGGAAATGTTCTACCTGGAGCGGAATCAATTGCTTCCTTTGGCTTTGGTTGTTTGCAAAAACACGGATAATGACTTGTCCGTTATTGTGGCCCAGGGCGTGCGGATGGTAGTCGGTTACTAGAGCGTTTCACTAGGGTATTAATAGTTCGGATTCTGCATTTGCACGGCAGGGGGGTTGTGGCGTTTACAACCGCGACTCCGTAATGCCTGTGTGTCCAATTGACAAAAGCACTTTGACGCCATTGGGCTCTGAAAAATCTAGGCACGGTCTCAAAACGGATTGTTTGGAAGCGATTAGAAACATCAGGCCTATCAACGTAAAATTTGCATCGAGGCCACACGGTCGCGGTTCCTCGTGCGTTTGCCCGTGCTGAAACCGACCACGTCTCGCATGTGTCGGAGGCAGTCCAACATGAAGCAGCTTCAACATCAGACCCCGGCCTGGCCCCTCAAAATTTAAGTGTGGCGCGGCTCGCCTGCAACAAATGCAATTCCGGCTTCATCATGGCCCGGTGCCCATGACAGCTAGTCAGTGTGAGATGAATCCTATTAGGGCATCAGGGTCATTTGTTTCTTGAGATGCCACCCCGGTCACCGCAAGCGTGGCCTCGACCTTGGCGAGGAGAACCGCTACCGGACCAGGTCCAGGGCCCGCTCGCAGGCCAACTGAGGCTAGCAGCATGGCTCTCTCCCTGCCGTTGGGCTAGATCGCGGTGGACAGCATGCGGATTGTTCCTGGGGCACCGTGTTTCGAATACCCGATTGAGCTGAGTTGCCCATGTGCCTGGACCCAAGCGAGTCGAGGCCAGCGTCTATGGCCAAACGTGTCTCATACACGCTATGAGCGGCCTTCAACTGAAGCTATGCCCCGTTGTTTGAGGAGATGTGATAGGCGCCTCCTAGCTGCCACTGCGTTCCCCGTAATCGATCCCCTCGGACAAGGTGCAAAGACGCTAATGCGGATGTTGAGAGTGGCATGAATGGAGATTAAAAGCCATCATGTTTCCTTTGTTTCTTCCAGTTCTTGCAACCATCGTTCTTCCGTTGTCCGTGGGGTTTCTTTTGTATCCTTACTTCTTTTCTCTTCTTTCTATCCAGTTTACATTTACATTCCAAAGGCTAGTCCTTTGCTGGTCCTATCGCTTCCATTTACATTCTCTTACCTATTCAAGAATTAATCTTGTTTTTTCCCCTTCCCTCTCTTCTCTCTTTAGGTTTTACTTTTGAAAGTCTGGTACTTTCTCTCTTTAAGGCCGGCCTATTCTTCAGAAAAAAACCAAAACAAAAAACCTTCATTCAAGATGCAATTCACTACTCTCTTTGTTGCGGCTCTGGCTGCTGTTGCCCAGGGTATGTCCAGTTATCTCAGTTCCATTATCATTTAGGCTGCCGGACTAACACCCTCATCCTTCAGCCGTTGATGTTCAGGTCGTCTCCGTTGGTCAGAACCCCATGGCCGGTATGGCCGGTCAGCCCGCCCTCAAGTACTACCCCGACAATATCAAGGCTGCTCCTGGATCCATGGTCCAGTTCCAGTTCTGGGCCGGCAACCACACTGTCACACAGTCCGACTTTGATCACCCTTGCACACCGATCTCTCAGGTCAACAGCTCTGTAAGCGGCATCTGGTCTAGCTTCATGCCCGTTGCTGCCGGTGCCTCTAAGAAGGAGATCCCTGTTTTCACAGTCATGATCAACGACACCAAGCCCATCTGGATTTTCTGCAGTCAGGGCAAGCACTGCGCAAACGGAATGTCCATGGTTATCAACGAGAAGTAAGTACCTTCAACGCGACAGTCACACTACAGCAGGAAACTGACATTGGATTTGTAGCACCTCTCTCAACTCCACTCGTTCTCTTACCAACTACAGGACTGCTGCCGCCTCTGCTCAGGGTGGCTCTGCCCCTGCCCCTGCTCCTGGCTCCGGTTCTGGTTCTGGCTCTGGCTCCGGTTCAAGCCCCAGCCCCAGCCCCAGCTCTGCTCCTTCATATGGCTCTGGTCCCGACTCCGGCTCCGGCTCTGACTCTGGCTCTGGCTCTGGCGGCAACTATGGCTCTGCTCCCACTGCTGGCTCTCCCAACCCGGCTGCTCCTACCGATACTCTTGCTCCTCCTCCCTCAGTCACCAGCGGCGGCAACCCTCCCGCTGGTACCGGCGTTCTTCCTGGTGGTGCTACAACCACTGGTATCCCCAAGAACAGCGCCTCATCCCTCGGCGTTTCCACCAGCTTACTGCTGGCTCTGGGTGCTGCTTTTGCTTTGCTATAAACGGGATTTGGCGTGACGATATGACGTGGAGATGATCTGTAAAAAAGAGGACGATCTGTAATATCATATTAGGGGGTTTTTTTTTATTCATATTTGCATCTTCCTTGCAAGCAAGGTTTTTTTTTTATTTTCTTTTTTCTGAAGTGGGATGGAAGTAATCTGTTCCCTTAGGTTTTCATGAAAGGGGAAGGACGACAAGAGTCCTGGGTTAGAAACACATGCTAGGGACCATGTGTGTAAATGTACTGGATACCTTTTTAAAAAATCAAGGAGTTGTTTTTTTAACATCTAATAACTTGTCCATTTCGTGCTTTGTGATTGTTTCTTGTTTAGCAGAATTGCTATGACTAACATTGGTTATCAGTTGTACCTCTTTATTGCCTAGGGATGGGAAGCATCGGGGCGAAAGTATCAGGTTCAAGCCTTCTTTTAAACGTTGACTGCAATTTTTTGTTTTATCTCTCTCCCATTCGCTTGCATTTTTCGCGACTAGTCCTCATTCCCGCCGTATCGGGGCTTTCTCTTCGTCCTACCCTGTTGGGCGGCCGCACAAAGTTTTCTCCTGGGCTGCTTCTCAAGCCAATTCTTCTCCCTTTTCACGTAACCCACCTTGTGATACTTTTTGCTGTTCCCAAAGAAGCTGACCCAGTGCTTCAGCGCATCGTGGGCCTTCCTCTGCGCCACAGCCAGCTCTTTCGCCTTCAGATCCTTTAGCTCGGCCGCGGTATATTGGGCGTCCATCTCGGGGTCGTCCAGCGGCAGGAACATGTCCTCGACACCTCGCATGTCGGGCGTGCGGTCCTCAGCGAAGCAACCTGTCACAAATGCTCGGGCAGCATCACAACCTGCAAAGTAATTGTAGGAGCCTCCGGGACCATAAATGTGGCGTCCAAGAGAGACGTCGAAGATGGTGCCATTGAGGGCAACATATACAGGCTTGGTGGGGTCTTTACCGTCGTAGGCGGCGAGCTGTTCGGGCGTCAAGTAAATGGGACCTTGCTGTAAGATGGTCAGCAACAGATATCCGGGCACTCTTCTTTGCTGGGATGGCTAACCATTTGAGTTTTCCACCATTCTACCCTCATATAGTTGGGCTTGTTCTTCATGCCCCAGAAGAAGCTCTCGCCATTGCTAATCCAGTAGCTGAGCCCACACGAGGCGAAGAACAAAAAGCTGATGACTCGCAAGACGTCCAGCCATGGAGAGTATGCGTCTTCATCCCGGACCTTGGACTTGGAGCCTGATTTGGTCTTTGAAGCTTTGCTAGGCTCTCCAGCGTCCTGTTGCTTCCGCTGGCGCAGTTCCGAGTCTGCCATGGCTGCCGAGCTATACTTGTCGTCGATTGAGCTCTTCTACAGCAGTGATTGGTTTTCGAAAAGAGGATGGTGAGACCAAGGGCCAAATCGTGGCCGTAATTCTTAGTTGCATGTCCAAATCTGTACCGTCTGGCGGCATCGGGACAAGCAAGCTCCCGCTGCTGATGCCTGGATGAGCTGATTGGTCTACTGTAGACACACCAGGAGGTGCATCTATATTTCTTCGCAGCACTCAGAATGAACAGAGAAGCAGTTGATAACGGTTAAATTGTGGCTAAATAAAGGTTACAGCTACCCCCAGGTGTCACCACTGTCAATGAGAAAGTGTTTTGTCCCAATCGGGGTTGGGCACCATCAGCGGGGCGTCACCACAGCAACAGAGGCCCACTTGGCAGGCCCTTTGTGGTGGAAATTGGTAAACAGCATTAGCACCTTATTATTAACAAGCCCACAACTGCACAACCCTGCCCAGTACGGAGTAAGGCCCCAGCTTCTTTCGGCACGACACCTCATCTCATCCAACCCGCAAGAGAAAAACTCGCCCGAAATACCAGACCCCGTCGAGGTGTCAGGAAGAAGAGACGAGAGATTTCGGCGCAACAACGATAAAGAAAGCCTCTCGCCATCTATAACGGTCGACGCCAGCAAATGGAAGAGCCCTCGAGTCAACCCGACTCCCCCGCGGCCACTGGTGGACCCCTCCAGATGGCATCTCCCGACCGCGTGAATCAGCGCCGTGACACTCTTTTTGCAACTTTACGAGCCCAAGGGACAGCCCATGAAAGTCCGGTACACGACAAGATCAGTCAATTCAATAGTCTCAGCATGAGCATGCAGTCGAGGCAGCTGGAGCGGAAGACGGCCGATGCCGCGCTGAAGCGAGCCATGCTGGGGCGCGAGGAGGCCGAAGCCGAGATGAGGCGCCTCAAGGAAGAAGCGCGAGTCTTGCGACAGGATATCGAGGAGGGCAAGGAGCGGGAGAGGAGAGTGGGCGAGAGATTGGAGACCATCATGGTAAGCAAGCAAAATGCAACAAGGCTGCCTCACCACTGCGCTACGTCACCGTGCTGCATAGCCCCTGCAGCCTCTTCCTGGTCCTGCAGCGTATTACTTCTCTCTCTTTCCAGTATGGCTAGCTAATTGGGCTTTCTCTAAAAAAGGAAAACTACGGACGCGCCAAGGAAACGCATGCGCATACCCAAGCTCTCTGGGAAAAGGAAATCAGGCGTGCAAGAAAGGAAAACTTCAAGGCGCAATCAACTATCGTCAAGCTTCAGGAGGATCTCAAAAATACCCGTGCCGCGACAAAGTTAGTCGAAGAATCATTACAATACGAAAAAGACAGGAGCCAAGCCCGGGATCAAGGCCACTTCAAGGCTCAAGCTACTATTTCTAAACTCCAAGAAGAGGTCAAAACTGCCCGCGCTGCGACCAAGGCGGCCGAGGAATCTGCGCAACAGGAAAAGGAAAAGGCTCGTGCTCAAGAGAAAGAAAATTTCGAAGCGAAATACCAGATTAGCAGCCTCCAGGATCAGCTTGAACAAGCACTTGCGCGGATCAAGCTGGTCGAGCAGGAACGGGATGCCTACAAAATTGCAGCCAAGAACGAAGAGGTTGCACGTCTTGCTGCAGAGGGCCGTATCCCCCTACCTGCCGAGGAGTCAGACGACGAGTTTGCATCCCCTCCTAGAAAAAGAAGAATCGGATCAACAATTAGGTGCAAAGATCCGCGCGTTTCTCTTTCGACAATGGAGGTGGTCTCGTCAGCTGCTGACGAGCTGGAAATTGAGCAGCTTACCGAGCAAGTGCAATGGGAAAGGCAGAGAGCGGACCGGGCTCAGGAGATGATTGAGTTTATGCAAGCCGAGTGTCAGATGCACTGCTGCCCTTGCTCCAAATCCAAACGGCGAACCAGCATGTTGGCTATGCAACAGCTGCCTCGAGCCAGTCCCGCAAAATCAAGGCTTTCCATGGAAGCCCCCATCGAAGAAGAAAAGGGCGCATCAACCGAGCCGCTTCGGTCGCCCATCCAGCAACAAGAGCTGAAGCTGGGAAAGGTGAGGAAGGGCGCCAGGCGAAGCACCGTCTTCTTACCCAAGGAGGGCGTCTTTCGCACGGTATCCGAACAGGAGGCCATTGAGCTGGAAGCTCAGCGCAAGGCCGAGATTGTTATTGAGGCTCACGTGGAAACTGAGCCGGAGCTGCCTTCTCCTGCAGAAAAAAAAGAGGTACACCAACGTACGTTTGCGAGAACACCATCTGTCGAGCCTTCAGTCTATGATTTTTCCCACGGGAGATCATCCCTCATGTCGCTCATCAATGCTCCGCGAATTGACGCTCAAGCTGACTCGTTGCCAAATTTGCATAGCATCCCGACGGTCCCTGACAACGAACCCGCTCAGGAGGGGGTAATGCGATATCGGGCAGCGGCAGCAGAAAAAGGAGAAGCGGAAGACTTGGAGCTGGTGGCAGCACCAGAACAAGAACGATTTTCCTTGCCTCGGAAACGCCCGTCTGCCGGCTCTCGGTCTTCCTCAAAGGCCGTCTACACGGTAACCACGACGACTACGGTGCCAGTCCGAGACGAACGATCCTCTAGCTCATCATCTTTCAACCAGAGGATGCGAGCGGCGTCCAACAGCAGCAGTGCGAGCTTCGACATGAGCGACCCGGCAATGACACCCACAATGACCCGTGAGGAGGCCCTAGCCAAGATCCGCGAAAGGAGAGGGCGTGCTAGGAGCGCGACCAGAGGCACAGCTACACCACAAAGCCGACCGACATCTGCTATTGGCCGGAGAGACATCAGTGGCTCGATGGGCAGAGTTGGAAGCAGATCCAGGAACTCATAAGCCTTTTTTTTTTTTTTCCTCTTTCGATTTTCCTTTTTTTCTTTCCTTTGAATTTACGTAACGGAGGGTACATAAAGGGTGGTTTATGCGGCAACGTTTGGCTTGGTTTGGCTGGGATATTTATGATATGAGGAGAAAGAGTTGACATCACCACTCATTCATCCTTTCTACATTTTTTTTTTCTTATTTTATTCCCCTTTACAATTCTTCTTTTTTCTGTCATTCCTTGTCCATTTTCTTCTTCGCTGTCTCTCACTCTGCATCATGTTCAAAACGGGAAAGGGATGGGACAAACTTGGAGCGCTGGCGAAGGCGGTGTTTTGGATGTCTTGTTGTATTGGCGTTATTAGGTCTCTTCCTCTTCTGTCTCCTTACCATACTCTCTTTTTTTTTCACAAGTTGTTGATAGGCTTTTGATATGAAGAAAAAGGGATGAAGGTGTTTTATCCCTTCTTTTTTTCCTCTTTCAACGTCTTGGTAGCTTGTTCCCCTTGCTTTGGTGTTTGATGCTTTGAATCGATTCCCAATTGCATAATTGTTAGGCGCTTGTGTGATTTTTTGAGTTTCCACGACCCCTTTTTAGATTTAGAGGGCCCAATTCACCATGTTTACCAAAAGGAGTGCCGTTGCTGGATACCATACTAAAGGATTTTTCTTTGTTCAAGTAAAGATAGTATATAGACACATACAACCATGCGGTTTCTTACTCACGCCCACGATTAGCCAACATCTTCGTTCGAGCTCAGAAACAATTTCAAAATTGTCAAGACCAAAATCAGTAAATATCTCCAAAGATCTGGTATCGCCTCATCTCCCAAGCAAACAACTCAAAAAAAACTCCCTCTCCTACCCATAATACTCATTAAAGACCTATATACAAGCTCTGCGCAACACCAGTTTTTCTTTTTTTTTCTTCTCTCTCTCTTTATACATTATCCAATTTACTCGCTAAGGAACTTCCTCGTTTTGTTCCTACCCTTTTCTGAGCCCACGGCATCAATCTTGACAGCCACAAACGCGCACTCAACGGCGCTTTTGCCGCTCTTGCTCTCCTGGATGCGCAGTCTGAATTGACCCGTCTTGACAGCCCATTGTTGGCCCTCTCTGGGAATTCCGATATCGAGGCTGTCATCCGTCCGGCGACGCTTCCTAGGATTCGTAAGAGCCTCCGTGTCAGACGCGACGGTAGGAGTAATGTCTTCGGCGTCATAGTTGCTCAAATCCACGTCGTAGTCTTCACCGTTGAGGACAACCGAGGATTCGGCTTCGAAGATTACTCGAACGAGATCGTCGCTGAGGGGAGTATTTCCTGGGGTTGCTGGTTGTGAACTGGCGCCTCCCGATGCCATGAGGAGGCCCAAAGGTTGCGTGGTCGGAGGCAGATTGAGCTTTGTGGCAACCACTTCCAGCAGTCTCGCCACCCTAGCCTTCGTTCCCCCAAAGAACTCGGCCCTGATTCCATCGGCTGAGAAGCTGAGCTTTGATGACATTCCTCCAATCTCCAGTATCAATTCTGCTGCCTTGTTGTCTACGTACGGGCGTGCGTACTTGACGTGCCTCACAGAGGAACGCAATGTGCCGTCATCAATCTCGTCAGTTGAAATAGTGACGCCACTCTTTTGTACATTCTCTAGCCGCAGGACAATCTCGTCGATTTGGCGCAAAGGATTATAGCTGATGGAGTGGGGAACAAGCTGCTGTTCAATGCCTTTAAAGTGGAAATACCGAGCGTCACGAAGGAGTTCTTGGCGATGATTCTCGTCACGAATGCTGACGGGGTACCCGCGCAGCAAACGAAGCAGCTCAGCAAAGGTGTCGGCATTGCGATTGGGCACCGAAGGTGGAAGAATCGACGGCGGGCGTATTAGGCCTTCGCGATCTAGACCGGGAAACAGGTCGTTTGGCTGAGAGAAGAAGAGAGCGAAGCCGAGGGAGAAGTAATTTGGGGAGTTGGCGGGGTCGTTGAGGACGTCGCGAGGAATCTGGAATTCTCGATGGCCGATGGACATGAAGATGCTCTCCTCGTTCAATTGAGAGATGAGCTTGGGAACTGTGCGCGATCATTTGCAGTTAGTATCCTGATCATGCGGCGTTCGGCAATTGGGCGCCATTAGGCGAACAAGAGTCATACGGTTATAGAACTGGGCGTCGGCAAATAAGCGCACAAAGTGCGTCCCGTCCCGTGGCTTCACATGATATCCTTGTAAATGCAGCGCAATATCTCGAAAGGTTTTTGGGTCGCGATCGATGTACAGCGTCCTGATCGTGGAGGAGGGGTCTTCGTTTTTGTTCTCGGCGGCTTTGATCTGACAGAGGAAGTATTGCGAAAAATAGGACGGCGCTATATCATTTGGAAAAAAAAAAAAAGAAAGAAGAAAGTTAGCAGACAAGATCAAGCAGGGTTAGGGGTGAAGCGCTTGAGATGAATCAAAGCAAGGCCCCGGCAAAGCGCGACGAACCATCCGATGAGAGCGATGCGCCAGACAGCTTAAACAGCTCTCCGCCAATCTGTATAGGGAAGACGCGCTCTCGTGGGAGAATCTGCGGAATCTTGTGGACGTCGGCGTTGGAAGAATGATGCAAGGGAAGCCCGGGCGCAGTGCTGTGCGCCTCGCTCGGGCTGGCAGAAAGCATGGCCACTTCTCTTGGAGAGGCAGACATGGGAAAGGCGAGCGGCTGCTCCCAGCCGGGTGTCTTTTTTATATATATTCCTGCCCTTCCTCTCCTGATTGTGTGCCACTGCTACGGTAATTGCGGCAATTGCGGTGAGCGGGAGTACAGCAGGAAGAGTAATATGTGCCTGGTATGTGTTGGTTGCAAAGGTTTTGCTTGGCAGCAGAAATGGCGATGGGTGAGCTGCGACGATATTCGCGGAACCAGCTTAAACGAATTACTCCGTGGATCGGTTGGATGAAAGCGGCGCTGAACCCCGGGCAGCAGCGCCCGGACAATAGTTGCCGATAAGCCCCCCAGACCCGTCCGGGTGGCAGAGCCTCATTGCGGGAATGGGCCGAGGATGTTTTAGAATAAAGATTGAAGCTTTAGGCTTACAAAGTGCCGCTTACGGATAGTTGCAGGTTGGAAGAGCTGGGGTGAAGTGAAAAGAGAAACGATGCGACTTGGTAACCCCAGGTACGTACAGAGGCAAACAGACTACCAATCACTGCTACTACCTACTGGAAGGGAGAAAAGGAAAGAAAGTCGCCTGATTGCCAATACCCGCGCGCGTTATCTGACGTAACATGAAGTCTAAAGTTACCAATCCAGATGGAGCCTCTTTGAGGGACCCTTCAGGGCCTCTCGGGGCCGCTGTGAATGGCTGAAGTGCGAGGCGTCTTATGCGCCACCCGCAGCTAAGGCTTGTGCTATTTACCTGCAAGAGCAAAACGAGACAAATGCGGAGTATCCATGACAAGTAATATTATCAATCAATTCAATTCATCAATCAAATCGTTATGTCCGGTGCCATGTGAATGAGCCAATCCCTTTTTCCTGGATCCCGTTTCTGTTCTCCTTGCATTTACAAGATGAGATGATGGTAGTGTTTTCCTATTGTTTCCTCACTTGCTCATCAACTCCACCCCTCCGCGCACAACTCCCACCACCGCCCCCGTCTGAACCATCTCGCTGCCCCCTCCAGCAACTCTGTGCTCAATCTCTGCCAGTCCTTCCAACCAGGTAATCATAACCTCTGGGTTCACTTCAAGCTTCGTCAGCTGCTCCATCAGCGCCGTTATGATATCCGCCAGCGCCAGCCCTTGCGTCGTCTTCAGGGCATTAATGGTGTTTAGACAGCTCGTCACGTCCGGCGTGCTCAAGAGCGTCTCCATAATCTCCTTGATGGCATCGGGCTGAGGCGCCGCAATGCAGTTGTAGATCGTCTCGGTAGTAATCGTCTCGCGCTTGATTTCGCTCTCCGGGGGCTTGGGCTCGTTCTTCAGCCTCAATGGCGTGCCTACAGTCCACAGTTAGCCTCTTAATTTCGTCCAGACTTCGCATGTAGCTCCGTATGGATCTCGCGACTCACTCGATGCATGGCATGCTTGAAGCACGTTAAGTGCGCGTCGCATATCGCCCTTGCTCAGCTTCACCAGCGCATCAACAGCTTCGCCCTGGATCTTGACATTCTCTTCCTCCACCACCTTCTCCACCAACACCCTAATGTCCCCTTCCTTCAGCGGGCTGAACCGAAACCTCGTGCAACGAGATAGCAGGGCGGGGCTGAGTTTGTGTGCGTAGTTGGCGATGATGCAGAACCGCGTGTTTGCCGTGTACTTCTCCATGATTCTTCGCAGAGCCATCTGTGCGGTATTGGTCATGGCATCCGCCTCATCTAGGATGATGAGCTTGAACCCGGCAATAGTATTCGCCTTGGCCGCACCGCCACTCATGGAAAAGATTTGTTTCGTGCTGGCGAATGTCTTGATTTGCTCTCGTACCACGTCAATGCCTCGATCGTCTGATGCGTTGAGCTCTAGCACCATCTGCCGCATGTTGGAGGCACCGTAGATCCGCCGTGCGAGGGCCAAGATGGTAGATGTTTTGCCTGTGCCCGGAGGCCCGTAGAGAAGAAGGTGAGGGAGGCGATTGGATTCGACAAACTTGTTAATGGTGGCTAGAATGTCTTGGTGGCCGGACACATCGTCGAGCGTCACCGGTCGGTACTTTTCAACCCTGGGAATGCCGTGTCAGTAACAGATCTGATGAAGATATCGCAGACATGGCATCACGCATACCATGGTAAGCTGTCCTCTGCTTCAACTGGCAGATTGGCGGCACTCCGCTTGCCCTTGGTCGCCTCAGCCGAGAATGTGATATCGGCGGATGGACCAGGACCATCAACGTCCATCTCATCCTCGTAATCTGACATTCTGGAGAGAGTTGCGGCAGTAGGAACAACTGTAGGGAAGGTTTAAGCTCCTAGGCAATAGATTCGCCGAATATCAGACTTTTTTAGTGAAATTCCCGATGGGTGACAACATGCATTGCCGTCGTGATTTTTCCAGCATGTGCACAGTAGACAAGCGCATTGGCGACAACGCGCCGAGACGTGTTCTGCCCATTAAAACCCCTGCAGCTGCGCCACGGTGCTTGGGGCAGTTAAGCCACCTTGCAGAAGTATCCATTAGCCACTCTTTCATTTGTCCACCCGCAATTCCTGTGAGATGGGAACATGCAATGCACAATATTGGCAAGTCTAATAGCTGTATATATTATAAACAACTCTTGTTATTAATCTCCGTAGCACGTCCCCTAATAAGCTCCAACTATACACAAGAAGATCGAAAATAAACAAGACATCAACCACCAAGAAAAAATATTAGCATACATGTTCTCCGTTTATCGCGTATCGGCGCTGTTCTTTTGAAGTAATGCGGCCTGTCGCTGTGCCAGAAAATAGAATAGTATGACCTCAAAAGCAAAATCCCTAGTTCGTTAAAAAATTAAACGCCCCCCTCGTAGCCTTGTATTCATCAAAGGGATCCTAAACAAATTGCGCCTGCCATGAACCGATTAAACGTTTCACCGCCAAAGCGGCAGCTCGTCCCATTGTATCACTGTACGGACAATGCCGAGACCAATAAAACTGAATAACATTGGAACCCCTGCGACTGCAAGCCAAGATATTCCTGTCAAAGAGAAGTTGTCCTCATTAGCTGGATACTCAAGCTTTCAAGGTGATTGGTGAGTTGCAATAGAGACATACCTCCATAGATGACAAGTTTTGTGACAACTTCAACGTCATATCTTACTCGTGGCTTCACCAACTGAGAAAAGACCTCCTTTTCGTCACGCTCATTCTCCATGGTGAGATAAATATCCGGGTTCCCATTCTCTGCTCCTTGCATAAAAAGGACATCATTCGGGCCCTTGAGCGGTTCATTATCTTTGAACACTGGTTTTTGGGCCCCTGAGGTTTGGGCTCCCTTGCCTGACTTGTCTTCGTCTTTGCCGTTGAGGTCCAAATTGCTGGATTTACTCTTGAGACTCGAATTGCTTCCAATGCTATCCCTTCGCTGCCTCTCTCGATAAGCCAAGGTTTCGTATGCATCTGCTGCGCTCTGCGGCCCCACAGAGACGGCTCGTCCTCGGGTTGTAGGATGCCGAATGCTCTCCACCATGCGAGGGAAATCAGATGCTGTAGGGAAGAGCGTATCCAAACGGGATCCGGGAGGCACCGACTTATACTCGCTGGCGGGCGTAAAGAACCTTCGAGGTAAATCAAATCCGGTCGACTCAATAAGGCGGAATACATGAGGCAGCAACTTGAGCAGCGTAGGCTTCATGGTCTCGCGCCAGGCAAAGATGGCGATGATTCCAACCACCATCCTCGCCACGATAACCAGCCATGCGTAGGGCAGAGCACCCATGCTGGACTCGGCATGAGCTAGGAAAGACCTTCCAACGGTCCACGTCCCAGCCTCCAGCCCAATCACTACGCCGGCGAAGGCGACGCTGTCATCGAAGCATGGGCAATCGTCTGCAGGCTCAGGGTGGATCCTCACAAAGATGACAACAACCAGACCGGTAATGACGGGAGCCAACCAAGAGCCGTACTGCATAACAGCGTCCAATGGCGGCCCGTAGTAGTATTCGAGGACGGTGATACCAGCTCCCATTATAGATCCGATAATGACATCCAAGAAGCCGTGCATGCCGCAATAGAGACGCCCAAAGACAATCGACGCTCCGTAAAAGTAGGACAGGATCTCGAGAAGCAGTTTTGTCGTCTCAGAAAAGGTATTGTCAGGACTGCGCAAGTGCAGTATGGCATAGACGGCAACCGAGACCGCATTGGCACTATGAGTCGAAGGAAAGCCATATTCGAGCGCGGCAGATCCAGACATGGTGATGCGGTTGAGAGGTGGCGACAGCGGTCGGGGCAGCGAGTAGAAGTCCTTGACGAAGCCTGTCCAAAAGACACCCAACGCCAAGATATGAACCAATCTGCGCCCACGACATTAGTACCCAAGCTGCAACTTGAGCAAGTGAGCAAACAGCGGCAGAATCCGGCAACCTGCCGCCGTCGCACATTGAACAAGTAGGTTTCTCATTTCCAAACGTACCCCTTGGCAAAGGCCGGATAACCACCCCAGAACAGCATCGGCAGGAAGATCATGAAGAACGTGTGTGTGCCCAGGTTGGCAGTGATGGCGAAGTAGCTGTCGAGCGCCGGAGTGCGCAACTTGCTCTGGAGAGAGGCGAGATACGGCGTCTCCCAGCGAATGAGAGGAAGCGCCTGCTGTCGCAAGGTATATCTCCATTTTGGCAGCGCTCTTTTATCTGCAGATTGTCTTGTGTCAGCTCATGGATATGGCGCCAGTTTCCCCTCTATTTCCCCCTCTCTTCTTTATCCCGATGCCAGTTGTTCTATTTCTCCCTCATCCCCCAGCGTTGAATTTCTTTATAACCATCGCATACAACCGCCCAGCTTGCAGATTCCTTTTGGGGCCAAAGCATTCGCTGGGTGTTGCATTGAGAAACCTACAGTGATCGAGGCTCCTCAGCCCCGCGTCGGGGACATCGCCGTTCTTGCGATGCGGCGGGGCATCGCGTCGCGTGCCGCTCATGGTGGGAATCCCAGGCAATCGGCAGCGCTGTCAGGGGGGAGGGACTCGATATGTCGTGAGACGAGTCTGGGAACCGACATGGAGCGAGAGAGCGGCGGGAGGAGGAAGAGGACAGCAGAGTATGGGGGAGGAAAGCGAAGACGTGGCCCGGTCTGTTAGTGAGGTGGGAGTCGCAGTTTAGTGAAATGCGAATGCGACGAGCCCTGGCGCAAAAAAAAAATTGCACAGGAAAAAAAGAGAGAACAGCCACCCAAGCCCTGTAAGGCTTGCGCTCCAGCGGTACGGAGCAGTTATTGCAATCACTATTGCAAGCCGCCGCGACTAATAGTAAAATTCGACAGAGCGTAAATTGGGTGCAGTGTGTTTTAGTTGGTTTTTAGCTGCCGAGGAAATTTACCACATTGGGCCGTCTTTAATCTGAACGATAGCGCTACCGCCAGTAGAACCGAGCAGACGAAAAAAGGTCGCCGTGACACCCGCTGGCCGACTGCCTATTGCAGATCCCTTCCAGCGCTACTCCGCACCGAGGCTCCCCCGTAGCCATGGATTGGATGCACCACCAACCCCTGGATTGGCATTTCCAATTACAGACGCCTTTTTGAAACAGCCGAGAACTGCTGATAGATATGTAGTTTGTATTGCAAAGTATTTTAGTAGGTGGTATCTGGTGCGACCGCGGCAATCAGCGCTTGCGATACTGCGTGCAACAGTCTGAATTGCACGTTGCTTGTACAAGTGCGTGCTCCGTGGGAATAACGAAATTTGAACAGCGTCATATCAGGGACCCTGTTTCTGACAGGCATCACATGCATGTGCTCTGTGTCTTGCAATTTAGGCCCGCACGTTAGATCGCTTCAGGGCCCCTCTAGGCTCAACCTGGGTCTTCCGTAAGGTCCCACCGCTTCCCCAAAGGAGGGACCGAGCACTTTGCGCACCCAAGAACACCCAAACGCCAACTTAGTACACGCTCAAAACCACCAGCCCTGAAATAAAAGCCGCCAGGTAATACAAAGAGTTACAGCGCGCAAATGGCCCTGCCTTTCGCCGGCAAGCATTGCGTCGTTGTCGGTGCCACCGGCGTCATTGGATCCTCCATAGCAAAGGCTTTTGCCCAGCAAGGCGCTGTGATATCTTTGCTTGGGCGCTCGGCCGTGGATATTCGCTCGCGGCTGGAGCCGCAGCTTCGTCCGTACAGCCTACCCGAGACCGACACGGCAACGGCAGCCGCTCAGAAAGACATTCCCTCGGCTCACCGGTTTATTCGTCTAGATGCCTCCAATCGGGAGGAAATTAAAGCCCTCTTCAGCTCACGCGCGCCATCAAAGGTAATTCTTTCTTCAGTAGAGTAAAATGCAAAGAAAAATGCTCTTGTTTTACGTTGTCCATGTTTCACAATCTTTCGTAATTGACAATATATATCCAGCCTCAAGATGGCACTGCGGTTGGATCCGTTGATGTTCTAGTCAACTGTGCCGGTATCTCCCAGACTACCTTACTGAAACGGACCCCCGACGAAGAGATCTCGAGCATCGTCGACACAAACTTACTAGCCACGATGCTGGTATGTAAACACGCAAAGATGCGACCAAACGGTATGCCCTTACCGCCTTGCGAGGTTCTCATGTGCTCCTCAGCTCAATTAACAACCCATCCTCGTTCTTTCAGGCTGCATCATCAACGTCTCCAGCCTCATGGCAACAAAAGGTGGGCTTGGGGCTACAGCCTACGCTGCATCCAAGGCCGGTGTAATTGGTAAGAACGCCTCATGTCGCCACCCCTGGTTTTCACCCATTTATTTTATTTGCTTATGAACGTATATTGTTTTATTTTACATATCGTATGGTAGGAAGCTCATGTTATTCTTAGGCTTTACCCGTGCCCTGTGCCGTGAGATGGCGTCTCGATCTATCCGTGTAAATGCTCTGCTGCCCGGGTGGGTTAACAGCTCCATGTGGACCGGTGTGTATCTTTCCTCCCAGGCCCCCTTTTTTTGCTCTCTCATAACACTCATAGTATAATAATGCTCATTCCTCCTGTACCCAAGCTAATGTACAACCCATTATTAGATCTTAAGCCAGAAGTCCAGCAAGCCTACCTCAAGGATACGCCTCTCAATAGAGTGGCAGATCCCGAAGAGGTTGCCAATGCCGCTCTGTTTCTAGCGTCCAATGGTTTCGCCAACAACTGTATCCTCAACCTCGATGGCGGGTTGAGTGCTGCTTGAAATGGATGCAGCCATCCGACATGCATCATCAATCATCAATGACGATGGCCCCACCGGCGTCCTCAACAACTACCACGTCATCTGCTGAACTGACAATCTTGGCCTTTTTGAAAGGTGGACTGTCATCATCGGGAACTGGCCTTTTAATTCCCTTGGCCTCCTCTACCACCTCGTCGTCCAGGGAATGCTTTCCATTTTGTGGGCCATGGCCATTGCCGTTAGTCTCAGCTGGAGAGGATTTCTGAAGCTTGCGGGGGATTTCTGGACGGCCGGCATGCACCGTGCGGAAGGATTCTTTTTGATTATCCAAGATGCTGCAATCCGTTAGCTTTTCTCCTTAACAACATCTCCTCTCGTCGTTCTTCATATTTCATACCCATTCTGAATATCAATCACCACGTTGACGAGCGTATCTTCATCATCCTCATCGGTGACAGTTAGGAAACTACCCCCTTTGATACCTGCAGCATCGTCAGCTTAATAAATCAAGAAGAAAAAATCTCTCGATAGAAATGACATACCAAGCTCTGTGAGCTTCTTTTCGAGATTGTCCGTTTCGTCGGGGTCATAGAGCACACCCACGTCGTTGCTCACAACGAACTCTTTGTCCCCATAACCAAACTGGTCCTTTATCAGGCCATTGACGATATCCTGCAGCGTTGCCCGGCTTAAATCGGCAATGACGCTGGTGTAATAAACACCGCAGACAGGACAGTCGCGGTTTGGTTCCCGGTTTCTGTCCGGGGCCAGCAGTCTCGCGTTGGCAAAAGGCGTCAGGAAAACTTCCTTGGCCTGAGCATACTCGCCTTTGAGCACTTTGAAGGACTGCAAAACACAGAGACCTGCGACAATAGCGTTCGTCGTAGCAATGGCCGGTATGATGTTGCCTGCCATCTGCTTGGTGTCGAAGCGAGATTTCAGGTCAATGCCAAAGATTGTTGAGCGGATATTTGCACTCGACGCTACGAAGTCGAGGGTGTCGTCATCATCCTTGTCAAAGGTGATGGTTGGCTCGGGAGCCGAGGGATCCTTTGCCGCCTTCAGCTGAAGCAGCCGCTTGCTGAGCCGGTCGAGACTGTCGTTGAAGACGACAAGGCTTTCTTCAAGGGACCAAACTTTCTGTCCATCCGCCAGTATGGCGTCTTTTGACTCGACAATCTGGTCAGCTCGTGCCAGAACATCATCGTATTTAAGCGCTTCAGGAGCCCGACGCGATTTCCACATGTCTTCCACAGACCGCAGGCGCTCAATATCCGAATTGAAGACTTTGTCGAAAAGAAGTTTCGAGAACTCGGTTGTTCCTATTGCGTCTCGAATTTTCTTCAGGGCCTCGGATTCTTTCTTTAATTCTTCTATCTCTTGGGCTAAGAATTTTGTTCAGCATGAAATCCCCCTTTGCAGCATGGATAATTGATATCCTACCGTTATCTGCATCTGCGGAATGGTCATAGGCTGATTCATCCTCACTGACGCCAAAGATTTCACTGCGAAGAGAGTCAGAAAAATGTAAGAGAAAGAGGCGTCAGGTATAAGACGAGACATCGTACTTCAGCAGATAGCTTTTGCCCCAAACTATGCAATGGATCGGCTGGCTCGGTGTGCTTCGAATGGTACAGACGGGGAAAGACTTGGGTGTCTCCTTGGGAGTGCAGTCATAGCAAGCAGTGATGCCCTTTTTGATGACCTGGACTTGTCCATTGAAACCAGTCGTTCCACTCTCGATCAAGGGAACATCTGCTGCCAAGCACATCTTATTTACATGCCGTCTAGCGTCGAGGTTGTCCAGGGCATTGAAGACGATTTTGAAGTCACGAAACCAGGGAACGCTGAACTCGGTGTCCTTGATGTTGGCATGATGTGCGACAATCTTGACATTCGGATTGAACCTCTGTGCGGCCTCCTTGGCAACCTGAGCCCCCATCAGTTAGCATTGCGAAAGCCGACCGGGTTTAGCGCCAACTTCGGCATCCAACGCACCAGTGATTTTGACTTTTTGATATGTTCATGTCGGAAGAGGAACTGTCGGTTGAGGTTGGATAAATCGATCGTGTCGAGGTCGACAATGTGAATCTCGCCAAAGCCGTTGAGCACTAGGTTTTTCAGAAGCTCGCATCCAATGCCTCCTGCGCCTACCATGAGCACTCGCGCCTGTGATTAAAGTTAGCATCCCAAAATCGAAGTAGCAAATACAAGACAGTATATGTTAGTTGGATAGTAACAATGAAGGGAAAGGGGAAGAATGGAGCGCATTGTCAAGTGGGATATGGGTTGCGGGACAGGACGAATTCGAGTTCTCGGGCCAAAGCCTTGTTATCAACACGTACATGCTTCACCGAGGAATTCAGGGATGCGCCGAGTGATTGATGGTTAAATCTATCTCGTGTAACCATTGAATTTCGTTGAGGAGGTGCAGGATGCGACGCGACGACCCGCTGCGGGTGCTGAGGCTCTTGGGCGACAGTAACAGCAGCAGCAGCAACCGTAGTAGTAGTTGGCGTGGCATCGCCAACCGCATCCACAGGAGCCTCCATCGCCGCCATCAGCGCGAGTGACGTACGCTGTAACCGAGGATAATGGCGATGAAGCGTATTCGGAGGTCGAATTCAGGGATGGAATCCGAAAGCGATGGATCGTGGGCGAGAGACGGGCGTCAAATTGATTGCGCCAAACCTGTCGCTCTTCAGCTGTTGGTCTGGCGATGCTCGGCGCAGGTGCAGCTGCAGGCGTCAAAGTACAAAGTTACGAGGCAGTCAAAAACCAGCTTGCGACCAATTGGATGAGGTCAGAGGACCGGGGAATATGCCCGAGGGGCCCGTGCGCTGCGGGTGAGCTGATTGGTTGCGCTAAGATAAGAGTTGGCGGGAGAGATGACCTCGAGACCAAGGCTGTGCCTGGACTGACTTTTTTTTTTGGATGCTGTTGAGTGTAGAATATAGGGCTCAAGTATAGATGATGTGCGTGAAAAGCAGGAGAATGTTAGTTTGTGTGAAGTCAGAATAATCTGCCAGTAGTAATACCTCTGTTCGCGCTATAGTCATTCGCAATATCCTTCCCCAATAGACTGGCGTCCCTACTTGACACAATCGAAATACCCGTAGCAACTCTATCCCAAAGCTGATTGGGCTTTGAGCGCCAGTTCTCGTCCCAGCGGGGTGCTATTCACAACGCCGCCCACACAAGCGAGAAACGCATTTGACATTCTCAGTCATCGAGATCCTAGCCAGGCTTCACTTGACTGTTTTCACGTTCTTAAAAAAAGGGGGGGAAAGAAAAAATCATCCACGCTCAGTTTCTCTTCCCTCTGACTGTTAAAATGTCGGACGACGAAGCGGATCCCGAACTTCTTGCACTTCTTCGACAGCATCTGCAAGGCGTCTCCATCAAAGATGAAGAGCCCGAGACAGGCGTCCTGCCCGATGCTGAGTATGTCTACAACCATGGAATCGATGTAGCCATCGATATGCGCTCAACAAAGCGTGCTGCGGAGACTATTTATGCGCAGATGCAAGAGAAGAGCTATTCTACTTCTACCTGGTCATCGCACGAGCTGCACCCCAAGACCAAGGATGAAGCCACGGCCGCATTCATCTTCACCATGGACCTGCTCAACTTTTCATTTTGGTCCGAACTGCCTGACGATGAGAGGTTTGCTATTGAGTATAAGGGGAAGCGGTGGACGGGGTACTGGAGCCTTGTGGCGGCGATGCAGAGGGCCCTTGAGGAAGGTCAGTGATTATTTCCTTTTTGGTACCGAGAATATGATCTCTATCTAACACTGTTGTTAATTAGACATCCCTATTACTGACCCTCACTTCTGGCAGAATGAGGACGAATGCAACTTGGAGTCGCTGAGACACGTCTTTAGATCCTGCACGGAGGAAGAAATGCCCCTGCTGAAGGAGCGACTTGACTGCCTTCGAGAAAGCGGCAACGTTCTGTACGAGGTATGCCGGACGCTTTTCCCCGCGTAACTTCATCTCCCCTCAAAGATAGCCATATGTTAACTCAAGCAACTAAAGAAATACAACTGCTCCGTCGTCAACCTCATTTCAGCAGCAAACGGCTCCGCGGCCCAGCTGGTCAACCTGCTCGCCCGGGACTTTGACTGCTTCAGAGACGAGCACCCCTTTGAGGGCAGACGCAACCCCATCCGCATCATGAAGCGCGCCCAAATCTTCGTCGCTGACGTGTGGGCTTGCTTCGAGGGCAAGTCGTATGGCGAGTTCCGCGACATTGACAAGATCACCATGTTTGCCGATTACCGCGTGCCGCAGATTCTCTCTACGCTCGGCGCGTTGTACATCGGTCCGCAGATTGACGCTGCGATTCGCGATAAGAAGCTTATTGAAAGCGGCAGCCGATGGGAGGTCCAACTGAGAGGTAAGCAGTCCCTTTATTCACGTAGCCGTGAGGCCTTGCGTTGACATGTTGAAACAGCGTGCAGCATTTGGTGCGTTGAGTTGATCCGGAGAGAAATCCAGAATGCGCATCCGGATACCCATGTCAATGCCATTCTGATCGACTTCTTCCTCTACGATACGATGAAGGAGATGGAGGCACAGGGCAAAGAGACTATCCCTCACCACCGAACACGAAGCATCTGGTATTAATTGGAGCGCTCGAATTGAAGCGAGGACTTGATCAGCAGCAGCATAGGACGAGCAAAATTCTAGCATGGCATCTCAAATTATAGAACTAAAAACTTACAACATCAGTGTACATCTGCGAAGATATACACCATTCAATACTCATAACCGTCATACCCAGCATAGCTCAAAATGATAAAATAAATCCCCACCTCTTACACCCAACGCCATGATCCCACCACTCAGCAGCTGAAGCCTAGCCGCTGCTAATACTACCGTCTTCTTATGTAAACAAAGCTGTAGCGTTCATTATCCGATCCATGTGCGCAGTCTCCATCTCGACGTTCCCTTTGTTATCTTCCTTTACGAGAACCGCCAAAACTTCAATTGGAGGGTTGAGACCCAGGCGCTCAGCTCGCTGCCAGCGCTTCAAGCGAGTCGTTCCTATGCAAGGCTTCGAGGCGACGACGTTAATAACGAGATAGTTTACATAGAGTATTAGACTTCAACAGGGGGGGGGGGGGCTTGTTAACTTACGCCATATTGCGAGCTCACGTCAAAATATCTCAATACTTTCTCGCCCAAGTCGAGATCTTCTTGATGAACGCGAGGCGCCTTGCGCTGCTTCTCAATCGCTTTCCAATACGATTTGATCTGAGCATCGGTGATCTTCTCTGCCCTGAGCTCCGCCTCTGACTTCTCTGGAGCTTGTTCAACGGTGGGCTCTACCTCCTCTACTACCTCCAATTCAGGCTCCTCGAGACTTTCCGGCTCTTCTGCGACAACATCAACGGCTGGTTCTTCCTTGGCTACATCGTCCTTTGACGCTGGCCTCTCCGGGATGGTGGTCCTAGCAATAGCCGGTGTGTCCACCACAGACTTCTTCAGATCTTTCGGCACGGCCTTTGTAACTTTGCCCGAGAAGCTGATTGTCGATTGTCCCTTGGCAGGGCCAGGGCGACCCCGGGCGCTGGCTGCTGATCTTCTTGTAGTAGGCATTTTTCGACAAAGATACCCTGTAATGCTAGTTGGTATATCGAATGCTTGATATGACACAACAATTGTTCCGCCAATTCACAAGATGTTTTGCTTGCATGTATCAACGCCTTTGGTGTATGTATACACGGCTAAAATTGGTCACAAATGAGATGCAGACACACTGGTGAATCTTGTGGAGTTCCCTGCCTGCTTGTCTGCCTGCTTGGTGGAGGTTGAGGAGGGATAATGACGCTAGATGGGCGCTAAGGTTTGGCGGGGCAACGCGAGACTGGAACGATGTCACGTGGTAGCGAGCAAGTCTCAGACGGGAGTTCCCTTTGTAGCCATTGGTATTTATCACGTGCTATAAATCAATGATGGAGTAATACATTGAAGCGCAGTTGCAGGTGCTGTGTATCCTTCTATGCCTGTACTACCCAAGATAACCTCAGCTTCCAGTCGCCTCCCTGTAGAATGAAATGCTCCTATTTGCGCCGGCGGTGCAGAACATTTCGCTCCGCGCGGTCTTGGGTAGCCACCGGACCGCCCATAACGCCTTGTCCGTCTCGCTATGTGTTGCAACACAAGCGCTGCGCTCAATCGACCACACCTTCACTTTGCCATCCATGGAGCCGCTGAGGAGATACTCTCCGGTATCACTCCAGTCAAGTGACGTGATCCACGATGAATGTCCCGTCAAATTGCCGACATGTTCGCCGTGCTTTGTATCGTAAATGGCAATGATGCCAGCATCACCTGCTGCGGCCACCCTACTGCCGGCAGGCGATATTGCCACGGCTCGAACAGGTTTGGCAAGACCTGTGGTTTTATGTTAGAAACTAGGCCTGAGAGGTTAGAAAATCAAAGATAAGGGTGTAACCTACCAGACAAGGAGTATAGAATCCTTTCCGTGTCATTGTTGAACACGTAGACCGAGCCGTTCTGGTGCCCGCTTGCTGTGAACTTCCCATCTCTACTGAGGTCCACGCACATGCCAAAGCTGCCCGAACCGGCGCTACCAGTCTCATATTCTCGAATCTTAGTCTTGTTCTGGCTCGCAATGTCCCATACGTTAATCCTGCCATCGTTGGTGGTACTTGCCAGATAGCCTCCATCCTCGCTCAGGGCAATCGCCCACACTTCGCCTGGCTTGACCGACGGGCCAGTGATTTCGCCACCGCTGCTCCAGTCGCCAGTCTCCTTGTTCAGCTCCCATATCTTGACCTCGCCCCCGAAGCCAGCGCTGGCGGCATAGAGGCCGTTACGCGATGTGCAGACATGATGGCAGCCTAGCTTGTGGGCATTAGGAATGGACTGCCGCAGAGGAAATGAGGCATCAGTGGTGTCATGGACGTGAAGCGTTGAAGATCCGCTCGCTGAAATCAGTGTCTTTGGCGTTGCTGCCAGTGAGAATATATCTGTGATGTGGGCTACAAGGCATCTCTCATCAGCTGCCTGGCTCTTGACGAGCGAAATGATGAGAACAAACCGTCATCCACCGTATGGGTGGTCAAGTATTGCTTGGACTAAATAGTCAAACAGTGAGCTTTTCATGAAATTATCATTGAATCTGATGAGGTTCTTACCATTGTTGCCTGCCCAGTCCAATGCTGCTGTTGCTTGGTGGTTGTTTTTTTACTGGGCGGCGGTAGAAGCTTGGCGCCTTGTGAGTTGGTGGGGTTGATAGTCCATTACAGCATGAACGTCAGATGTGAAGAGTATGGCAACCAAATACATTTCCCTCCCATCCATTTCATACCAATTATTTGCAATTGACCAAAACATGTGATGGATATATACAAAGCGTTATTTTTTCTGCTTTTATCAAGATGTATAGAATACGAATACTTTTTTTTTTTTTTTACAAGGCACTTTATGAAAATCACTTTGGTAGGGACACGCAAAATGTAGTCGTTCACATGTTCGTATTTTCTTCTTCTTCATATCTGTTTGGAGTATCGCTTTTCTACTATCCGATCCTCTATCCTGATTCTCATACTAGTACATAATGAAACAAAGCCTTGGCTGAGGCAAACGCCAACTGTATGTTTGATCTGGCCGAGGTTGTGATATATAGCCTTTTGATATAGGTGTGAAATGGGATCCAGCCGTCTATCGACCTATACTCTTAGAATGGCCTGTTTGCGGGATAATCTTGGCGCCATATTCTCTTCATGTCTATATAGATATAAGAAATTAGTATGCATCAAAGAAGGACATATGACTCGAAACCTTACCTTCCAGGCAATTTTGGCATAACCTATGTGTCCTCTTGACCTCTCCACAGCCGGGGCACTTGCATAGATGGTTGACATCTTTCAGAGCCTTTCCAGCCATCTGCCTCGACCTTTTCTTGGAGTGTGAAACCTTGTTCTTGGGCACTGCCCGCAGGACTGACTCCCAAATGTCGCCTAGCAGCCCGGGGATGTTGATGGTGACGCCGGGAATGGTGATTGATAGCGACGGAAGGAATTTGAGGGTGTATGGCGTGGTGTAGAATGTCGCCCAGCGGGAAACGGAGAGGGAGAGGGGGGAGGAGAGTCGAGGGAGGAAAGAGGTGGCAACGGCAGCCATTGTGGTGTTTTTGTTCTTGTATTCTATATCGTGCGACTGGCGCAAAAGGCAGCTCGATTGTGCGCGCGGAGAACCTGATTCCGATCCCCCAATGCGAAACACCCTGAAGGTGAATAATCCAACTGCGGTTTCTGGAAGATTTGAAGTCCAATGCAGCAGCTTGGTTCGTTGTCGTGTCTCTTCGGCGGGCTGGTACGAGATTCGTTTTGTCGTAGCTCAATCGTCGATGCGCCCATCCAGAAAATCGATCATCAAAATCTTGCCTCTAGCACTTTACCTTATCCCACCTACCAGGCCTACCTAGTACGAAGTACCTCGATGTACCCATGTACCCATGTACCCAAGTACTTCGTAGTTCTGCCGCCAATACGGCTTCTCGCAGCGCCCAGCTCAGCAAACGGGCCAATCACGGACCAGGAGAGCACAGACGCATTAACGGCCAATCACCAGCTCCCGCAGTAATGCTACCCCTGGCACCTCTTTCCCCCCCTTTCTCGTGTCCCTGGCCTGCTCCTGCCCCTACGCCGAAATTATTATACTACCTGGCAAAGCAAGAACACGCCAACTGGTCCAGTAAGGAGCCACCGCCAGCCAGTCCAAAAAGTTCCCCTTCTCCAGGATCGCTGCCAGCGCCTTTCACAAACCTCCAATTCCACCTCCATCAGGTTCCCGCTTTATCATTGCCGGCCCTCGCGTCTGCTTCTCTCCCACGCGTTTTCGCTCAAGCTTCTGCTCTTTCTTGGAATAGGGAAGAATCGCCTCGTCCTCACTCCTTAGCAGCATCCATCTCCTTCATTCGTTTGCCCCAGCCTCTCAGAACTAGTCAAGATGGCGACTCCCTCCACCATCACGCCCAGCAGCCATGTTGGTTTCGACAGCATCACGTCGCAGATTGAGCGCAAGCTGTTGAAGCGTGGATTTCAGTTCAACGTTATTTGCGTTGGTAAGTCGCGCGCGCGCTGCCGAGGCCATGGCCAAGCATCTTGGTCCAGGCACCACCCATGGCCAATTGGATACTAACTGAAATGACAGGCCAGACTGGCTTGGGCAAGTCGACGCTCATCAACACCATCTTCGCCTCGCACCTTATCGACTCAAAGGGTCGTCTGCAGCCCGACGAGCCTATTCGCTCTACCACCGAGATTCAGGGGGTCTCTCACCTCATTGAGGAGAACGGTGTTCGTTTGAGGCTCAACATTGTTGACACCCCCGGCTATGGCGACCTTGTCAACAACGACCGCTGTTGGGATCCCATCGTCAAGTACATCAAGGACCAGCACTCCGCGTACTTGCGAAAGGAGCTTACCGCTCAGCGAGAGCGCTACATTCCCGACACGCGCATCCACGCCTGTCTGTTCTTCATTCAGCCTTCTGGCCACTCTCTCAAGCCCATTGATATTGTCGTCTTGAAGAAGCTGTCCGATGTTGTCAACGTTGTGCCCGTCATCGCCAAGGCGGATACCTTGACTGTTGAGGAGCGACTGGAGTTCAAGGAGCGCATCAAGGCCGAGTTTGCCTTCCACAACCTCAAGATGTTCCCGTACGATAACGAGGAGTTTGACGACGAGGAGCGAGCTTTGAACCAGCAGATCAAGGTATACAGAGAGTAGTCCCGCCGTTAATACCTAAGAAAATATCAACTAACAGATGTCTTTTTTGTTTTTAGAGCCTGGTTCCTTTTGCGGTTGTTGGCTCCGAGAAGAACATCATTGTCAATGGCAAGCAAGTCCGCGGTCGCCAGAACCGCTGGGGTGTCATCAACGTCGAGGATGAGAACCACTGTGAATTCGTCTACCTTCGAAACTTCCTTCTCCGAACCCATCTCCAGGACCTCATCGAGACCACCTCCCAGATCCACTACGAGACATTCCGTGCCAAGCAGCTGCTTGCGCTGAAGGAGAGCAGCGCACACGGTGGTGGTGCTGCCAGCAGACCGATCAGCCCTGCTGCCGACCGTGAGATGAGCCGGGGCTCTCAGCGAATGGGCATGAATGGATACTAAATTTTCGCTTGTGCTTAATGTTTGGCTGATGAGAGAGCAATGGCGTCTCTGGGGGTACAGTAATCAGCCAGTCTTACGATATTTCTCACGTCGTGAGAGTGGTGTTATGCGCAGTGAAAAGCAGTGTATTTTCTATTTGGAGATGTGCGAATTGGTCGTCTCGCATCGCAGCCCAGCTCGACAATGGCTTTGTTCTTATTTTTAACAAGCGCAAGCGAGGCGAAAGCACTGAGAGACGAGCATGCAACCACAAAAAAACGACTGGGCGTGTATACCAGCCACGCAATGTTTATAAGGGCGGCGTGCACTCTAGCCATTGCGAGCCGCTCAGTGACCCGACGCACCTCGCCCGCGGTTCTTTTATACGCATTTTATTTTGTTTTTAGTAGTATCATCGGAGCCTTCCTTGACCATTTTCTTACGTTTTAATCAGATCCCCATACCTGTACTTCCAATATACCTACAGTTAGTTGAGTCGTCTAGGAAGAGAGTGGCAGCATGGAGAGAGATAGAGAGAGAGTATGATATGTTGATTAATTTTGCATTTGCCTCTACTTTTATGCTTCCCAGCCTGCTCTTATTTCGTGAACCAATTGGTGACTATTGCGCCTTTTTTTTTTGCCATCTCAGCAGCAAAGGAAATGTTAAAGGTACGTAGGTGCGTGGTGCTCGTTATGCATTGAAAAAGGGGACTTGTGTGATGGGTATTTTCTATGATATCGTTGCCACATGTCTATTTTACTCCTGAGGCTTGTAAACGAACTCCTCGAACTTCTTGTAGGACTCCTCTAGGTCGTCGTTAACAATGATGATGTCGTGGACGCCAGGTGTCTTGGAAAACTCGAGCTCCTTTTGGGCCTGAGCCAGTCTCTCCTGGATGCTCTGCTCTGTTTCGGTGCCTCGTCCGCGCAGTCGCTTCTCCAGGGTCTCAATGGATGGAGGGGAAACAAAAATGTAACGGGCTGAGATGCCGGAGTTTTTGATTTGCTTGACGCCCTATTTAGTGATACGTTAGCTTTTACTCCCTCTATGGCCGGGGAAGATTTGGTCATGGTAGCGTTGTGCAGCGGCGTAGGCGTACCTCCATCTCAATGTCCAATAGGACGACCTTGCCCTTCTGTGTCTGCTCCTCGATGGTCATCTTGCTGGTGCCGTAGCGGTTCCGTCCGTACTTGGCGTGCTCGACGAAGCCATCCTTGGCGATTAGGTCCTCGAAGGCCTCCGTGGTCACGTAGTGGTAGTGGACGCCATGCTCCTCACCGGGGCGAGGATCGCGGGTGGTGTGTGAGACGGAAAGACAGAAGGTATCCGGGTGGCGCTCGAAGAGCAAGCCATAGAGAGTTCCCTTGCCGACGCCAGAGGGACCGGAGACGACGATGGGGCGGCGGTCAGGAGGAGCTACGGAGGAGGAGAGTCAGCTTGAAGGAGCGTCTGGGAGGCATTGGAGAAAGCTTACGGGTGGCCATTGTGTTTAGAGGTCGAATTCTCGGAAACCGGGAGATTGAGGAGCGACAGGGTGGTGCGATTGGGATGCGGGGAGGCATATGAGGGCCGCGGTGATAGATCTGGAGGGGCGTTCTGAGACAGGATCGCGGGATGTCCCACTAACTACGAGACCCAAAGTACTGACACCCAAAAAAATCGACCCTCTGGGAGGGGAGGCAGAAAAGGGCCCTTGAAACTTAAAAAGGGCAGGCGGTGAGCGCAATTGATGATGGGCCAATCAAACGCGGGGTTGGGTGGCATTGATTACCCTGAAGAGCAAATGAGGCCGGATTTGCGCTTTTGCTGAGCAGCAGCCATCTTACTGCTTTGGTGATGCACCAACCCCTAAACCGGCAAGCGACAGGGGACCTGGACGCGGTGCTCATTTTAATTTTCCCTGCGTTGTAGAAGCGAGATTCTGGGGAGGGTATTTTGAGCGTTCAGAATAGGATAGAACGCCACGCCACGGCCAGCCAAGACCCTTGGAAAAACCAATGCCCACATTGTCATTCTATTTTCTATTTTTCTGTGCTATGCGATATGAGAGACAAGATGTGCTTCGCCCCCCCGTGCCAAGCCTTGCGCTTCTTGGCTTGCGGTTCGAATAAGGTTCAAATGAGGTCACTAATAGGCTATGGAGAGAGCAGCAAAAAGCTTCTTTTCCTCCTTCTTTTTCTTCTCCTCATTCCAAAACCCCCCTTCGCCCCTGAGATGACACGAGCAAGCGATGATACTTGGCACAGAAGCTAACAAAGCCCCAAGCTCAATCAACCAGCTCCGTCCCCCCGAGTTAAGCAGATGGGTAGCCTGTACCTGCTGCGCGCCGCCGCTGCACCATTTTGCTGCTGTAGAGGGCACTCACGGGGCTACTTCGTTGCTAATAGTGGGAACGTCGCAGCGGTGCCGGGAGACCGCGGGCGTACCTGAGTTAGCTGGCGGCGGCGCACTCGTGGGATTTATACGAACTTTTTTTTTTTGGTGCCAGTACCTGCTGTAACGGGGAACAGGGCATAAGCGGGGGGGTTGTTCTACAAGTATTCTCTAGTCGGTTGCCTCGGTGTGAGCGAATAGAGATGTTTGTACCACGGAGTAGTACTTGGTAGTGCCATTAGAATCTCGTATGCACCTTATGTACGGAATAAGACAAGGTAGCATGTCCGGGTACACGGGCGGAGGATTTGCTGTGGGCGTGGGCGAGATGAGAGAGGCGAGGCGAATCATGCTGGTCGGTCTTGGGCCCTGAGTAGAGTAACGATGCCATGCCATGCCATGCAATGCCATGCAATGCCGAGCCTAGACGGTGAGAGAATATTAAACGCTCGGCACGAAATAGTCTCTCTCGTATCATGTGGATGATCATGGGCGGGCTGCTCTAGGCGGAGCGAGCGATACCTGCTCCTGTTTTTTTTTTTTTAATCCGTATTAGAGAGCGTAGCATTTGAAAATTGCCCTATGTACGGAGGCAACCTGATGACCTAAACCTCCCGTAGAGGTCCTACTCGTAGCACCTACTTGTAGCACTCTAGTTGCTGCAACGGCGGACCTCAGCGTGAGGCTCACGCACCCTTTCGCAGCCACCTCCACCAACTGGCGGATCTGCAGCGCCCAAATGGTAACCGTTCCAGCGGGGCCCCGCCCGTTCCTGGCCTACCGCACTAGCGCTGCGACATGGTGCCATCAGGCGCGCCATTAGCTGCCCTCAAGAGGCCCTCAGCAGCCTGTGGGTGCTACCGCGACCCCTGGCTTGCGTCCCTTCTTGGCCTCTGCAAAGGGTCGTTTCGTATTGCAATTGGCCGTCTGCTTCGGACAGGGTCCAGGCGCTGTCTCTGCCCTCTCCGTCTCGCTGTTCTGTCAATCGCCCACCCCCCCGTTCCAGCAGAAACTACTTGTACTACCAGCTGCCCTCGCCGCCACCGCATTCCCTTCAAGCTTCGCCAGAGACACGTTCGCGCTCGTTTTTGAACAAACTCGCTCCTTCAACACCGCCCGTAGACGCATCTCGGGCTTGGGAAGTGCTCCTTTTTTTTGGGCTTCCAGTCACTCTTTTTCAACTTTTGCAGAAACATCGAGGCGCTGTTCCTTCTTTCCTTTTGGTTCCCGCGCGCGCTTCGCATCATCTCTCATTTTGCTGCTGCCCTTTAGAAACCTGAGCGTTTGATAAAAACTGCTTACTGCTTTCTCGTATTCTTCTTTTCTTTACTTTGGAGAAATTACTAGCATTTCATCAGCAACCAACTTAATCATGCTTGTGAGTGGTCCTCTTTCGGGTGGCTGAAGATCCCCTCTTGTGTATATTAGGAGACTATGAGAGCTCTCCTTTCATACTGCACAAAGAAATCATCTTCAATCGTGTCACAAGCTCAATCCACCCATCTTCACGGTGTTTCTTTTGATACAATGTTAACTCAGCCCCCTATAGATGCAATCTGCTCTCGTGGCCCTGGCCGCCACCGTTGTGGGGGCCGTCAAGCCTCTCACCATCCAGGGAACCGACTTTGTTGACGCCGATGGCAACAAGTTCCAGCTTGTTGGTGTGGCGTACCAGCCTGGCGGCAGCGCAGGATACGACCCCAAGACGGGCAGGGATCCTCTCAGCCATGCTGAAACCTGCCTGCGTGATGCCGCGCTTCTGCAGGTTATTGGCGTCAACGCCATTCGTGTCTACAACCTCGACCCCAACCTGAACCACGACGAGTGCGCCAGCATCTTCAATGCCGTATGTTTCCGTCTTCTCAAAAGCTTCCCTCCGCCAGCGGATTCAACCACTATTCTTCCATCAGGTCTTGGTACACAATTAGCTAACTCTCTCCCGCCTAGGCCGGCATGTACATGATCTTGGACGTCAACTCCCCTCTGGTTGGCGAGGCCATCACCTCGTTCGAGCCATGGACCAGCTACTATGAGGCGTACTCTAACCGCACCTTTGCGATTGCTGAGGCCTTCAGCGATTACCCCAACACCCTGCTCTTCTTCTCTGGAAACGAGGTTATCAACGACCTCCCTTCCGCCCAGTTTGTTCCCCCGTATCTGCGCGCCGTCACCCGTGACCTGAAGAACTACATCAAGAAGAATATCAAGCGTCAGGTTCCTGTTGGCTACTCAGCTGCCGACGTTCGCGAGGTTCTCTGGGATACCTGGAACTACCTTCAATGTGCCGAGGACGGCGATGAGGATAACATGAGCCGCGCTGATGTCTTTGCCCTCAACTCGTACAGCTGGTGCGGCCCTGATGCCACCTACCAAAGCTCGTCCTACGATGTTTTGACCGAAAACTTCCAAAACACTTCTGTCCCCGTCTTCTTCAGCGAGTACGGCTGCAACACCCCCGCGACTCGCTACTGGAACGAGGTCCAGGCCATCTACGGCAAGGACATGACCCCCGTCTTTTCCGGCGGTGTCGTCTACGAGTACACTGAGGAGGAGAACAACTACGGCTTGGTCAACATCACCGGCGACACTCTGACGATTCTCGGAGACTACAACCGGCTCAAGGCCCAGCTTGCCAAGGTCGACTGGGAGTCCGTCCAGTCCAAGAAGGCGAGCGGCAAGGCCCCGGCCCCTCCCAAGTGCACGCCCAAGCTCATCCAGGAGAAGGGATTCGACAACAACTTTACGCTGCCTGTCCCTCCCCCCGGAGTCCAGAACCTCATCAACAAGGGCATCCACCCCAAGCCAAGCGGCTCGCTGGTCAAGATCTCCAACTGGGACGTCAAGCTCAACGTCAAGGATTCCGAGGGCAATGCCATCACCGGCCTCAAGGTTGTTCCCCTTGCCGACGACGAGAGCAACTGGAGCGGCAAGAACTCGGCTGAGACTGGTTCCACCAACACCACCTCCAGCGACAAATCCAGCTCCAGCGACTCTGCCAACAAAGATGCCAATAAGAAGGACGACAGCGCCGCTGCCTGGGTGCGCCCTGCTGTGTGGACCATGGCTCTGCCATTGGTGGCTATGCTCTTTATTTAGTGGGAATTGGTGGTGACGATTGCTCAATTTTTAGTACAAGGTCATTCGGTGTGAAGGGGAAGGGATACACAAGAAAATTAATGAAGTTGCTTTAATGTAAATATATGTCTTTCTCATTCTGCTTTGGACCTTTAGATATCCCATTTAGCTCAGCCATGATGATGATTGTCTTGCCCTCGTTCCCCCTCCAGTAGCAAATTGTTTCGTTCTAAAATATCTAAAGTGTTTGAAGTAGTACCGTAACATTTCATGGCCCCAAACTCCCAATGCCGGAATTTCTGCAGTGGTCTAGCGGGAAGTGCGTGGGGGCCAGCCCCAAGATCCGAGTTAGACAATAGGCAATTTTCCCTTTTGTTCCTTTTTTTTTTATCTTTCACTTTTCTCATTTTTTTTCTCCCTCTTTTTCATTTTCATCAGAGTCATGTGCTAGTCGTATCTCATTTCGAGGAGCCATATCTGGAACTGCGGTCCTTATCCTGCGAATCCCTCTTTGGTGGCTGGTCAATGTCCTTAGTCTTGTCCAAACTGGTGGTGCAGGAAGGATTGGTTTCGCATGGGAGGCAGTAGTCGTGGGTGCCAAAATCGGCAGCCTTGCAGCACCCAGAGCAGCAATAATCGACAGGAGGCGACGGTTCGATTAGGCGAGCCATACTTTTTTTTTTCCCCTTTACACCGAGGTTACGCAAGATGAGCGAAAAGATGGTAATGCTGCCTCTTGTTGGCCGGTTTGTCACCTACCCCTTAGGGAATCTGGTTAATAACAATAGGCAAAGCGCAAGAAGATATGGGGATAGGTTCTAGAAGCAATTGCATGATAGGACAACAGGCAATTGAATAAGAGGGCACATGATCCCAAATACCCATGTAACGAGAGCGAAACTGAGAGAATCCACACACCTTCAATGCACTGACAGTGGATTGTTGTACCCACGTGCCAGCTCAACCAAGTGGAAACACAATCGAGGTGCTAGAGCTTCTTGTGCGGTTCTTGCGCTCTCTCGGATTTGTTCGTATTGCCTCGGGATCTCCCTTTTGACTTCTGACGGAGAGTCACTGGGATCAAGTAACACAACGGCGTGGCGGCTTATATAAGTGCAGGTAATGACGTGCGTTTGGCAGGTTCGCAGCGAGAGCGAGAGTGGGGGTGGGGTTTAGAGTTTGTATCTGACGCAGATCGATATCTTTATTTCATTTCTTCCGTAAAGGAGAAACACATGAATAAAGGGATGGCAGATGATGTGACAGCAGTGGATAGGGAAAAGGGAAGAAGAAAAACAATTTTAAAGGTTGTGCGGAGCGAGAGGTTTCCCCTCCCCTGGACCTAAGAGATATTGCACGTTTCGGGGCGTCGTTTATTAAAGGTATGGCTGGAAGGTGGTGTGGGCGCTCTCTGCCATGTAAAATGCGGGCTTGGTTGGCGCTTGCTGTATGGGGCACGTCAAAGTAAGGAGCCAGAGGAAAGAGGGAACAGCAAAAGCGAGAAAGCGGGACTCTGGCGAAAAAAATAGAGAGAGAGACCCAGAGGAGGTTACGGGAGAAGACCGAGAGGCCAGATGGTCGCCGTCTGTTTGTTTATATACAGACACTAGGCAGGTGCCTTATGATCCGAGACTGACGCCATCGTGGGCACAATGCCATACAGGAGTCCCTGTTAGCCCCGGGCCACCTCATATGGCTGAGGGAAGGCAGCATTGGGGAATCGAGGGATTGGAGGCAGGAGGGACAGGAGAGGGGAAGTAAGAAGAAAGAGCCTCGATGATTCGGGAAAGTTGGAGAAGCAGCAACTCGCCACACCTCCAGCTCCGGCATCACACACACACAATAGGATGGCAGGCACGAGGTTGATGGCGGGCTGGATAAAGATAACGGATGGGCAGCGGCAACCCTGGCCTGGCCTGTCTGGACGCCGTGGTGCCCGCCCTGCTGCTGGAGCTCGGCAAGAGAGAAGGGAAGAGCAAACGGCAGCCGCACTTTATTTCGTTGACTTATCACATCGGACACTGCGTCACGCGCTCAGCTGAGGAGGTGAGGGCAGGTGCAACCCGGTAAGAGGCATCATCAGATGCGGCGAAGGAAGGCATGATGGACGTGCAGAGTCTCATTGCATCTGCTCCGTTGTCGTACGCGCCCGAGGCCCAGATCATGAGGACTGCCGACGAAACGACAAAAGAGGGCCCCAGACGCTGCACTCAGCAGTGAGAATCCACAGCGACGTCTAGGCAGCTCGGCCACTGCTACAGCGTCCTCTGACCGCCGCCTCCTCCTCCCCGGTTTCACCTTTGTCGGTGTCTTTGCTCCCCGGCTTAGCCCTAAACCCAGCAGCGCCGCCTGCCCTGATGCTGCTGCTCTGGCTCCATCTTGCTGTCTCCCATTTATAATCCACGCATCGGCCATTCGATCCGCCTTGGGGGGTGGTGCCGGCATCCCAGCGCGAGCTGACTTACATCACATCACCACATCACCACATCACCAGAGGGATCGAGCACATGTGGCCGGCCTACCTACCAGAGACCCCAAGGATAACGCGGTACTGGAGGAGACGACGGAGAGGGGTAGCCGGGCCGGCTTCCCTCTCGTTCGTAGCCAGGCCGGAAGGGGAGAAATACAGCTGAGATAGGCAACTTTTCAAGTCCAAGCTTGTGCTGAACCGAGCGGCGCCCCTCTCAGCTGCCCATGACGCCAAATCGCCCTGCGCAGGCCGACTGCTCCGAAGAATCAGGCTAGATGTGGGAAAGATAGGAAGCGGAATCGTTCCTCAGAGAGAGCGCTTGGAGGGCCACTTGGAGGTAAGCCTGTGTGGACGACCTCAACTCTGGCCCGCCACGTGGCGTGTGGCCCAGGATACCGAATATTCTCCCACGCATAAGATGCCTATTTTGCCGATTCTGAAACACAAGGAGAGACGGCCGAGGCGACGAGATCGGAAGAGGCAAGCAAATCACCGCGCACGAATGCTCCTCGCGTCAATCAATTCCGTCCATATCGTATCCACAATGAACTGCTCCGCAGATGTACTAGGCACGATTACGGCAGGCATCACGTCTAGAGGGACGAACTACGGGGTCCTACTTGTACGCTTTTCAACAATGGTACCCAGAGCTACACACAGTGGCACTTGTGTCATTTGATCCCGTCTGTTTCAATTCTCGTATAACCCACATTAGTGTCTGCTGCTGCCTCTTGGCTTTACGTCATTCAGATGGATGCTGTAGTTTGACAGATGTATCGGCTAAATGGCATGGAGATGTCAAAATTGAATTTGTATTATCATGTTTGTGTCGTTTATATCGTCTCCTACAGAGGTACTCGAGACATCACTTTCCCTTTACCCAGCCTTTGCTTCCTTCGTCTTTTTTTTTTCTGCGAAAGTCTTCCCAAGGCTAAAAAAACATAAGCTTAACCCCACCATCCGTCTAGATTGCAAAATACAAGAACGCAACAATAATAACTTAAGCTGGTAAGTAGCTATATCGTTGTCCGCAATATGACCCCTTGGCCTCCTGGCCTCCATATTTTACCCCATTTAAGCCTTGAACTCCTCGACATTGCTGCTCTCCCACTTGCCTGGGATGAGAGCCAAGGGGACGATACCCGAAACGTGCATCTCGGGGCCGAAGATCTTGGCATTGAGGCCGAGCTCTTGTGTGGCAGCCTTCATGTTCTTCAGACCCTCCTGGTAGTTGGGGCCGGCACGACGCACCCAGATCTGCACGTTGTGCTCAATCAGCTGGGAGGCGAAGTCGCGGAGGGCACGGATAACGCCCTTGAAGGTGCTGGCAACGTTGGTGAAGTTGGCAATGCCACCACCAATGAAGAGAACCTTGCCCTTGTCGGACATGGGGGCGCGTAGCATCAGGTCCAGGACCGTGCGGGCATAGTGGTAAGTTTGTGACTCAGTAGGAGCACCAGAGTATTCACCATAGTTGGCCAGCTCATCAGCAAAGCCGGCTGAGGCAATGGCATCAGCATAGACGACCGAGGCACCACCACCGGCAACCAGCGTCCAGATACGGCCAGCGGGGTTCAGCACAGTGAGCTTCAGAGAAGCACCAGTCTTGGCATCCAGCTCGGCGATGAAGGCTTCCTCCTTGGAGAGCTCACGGCCGAATGGGGCAGGGAACTCCATTGGGGGGCCAGCATCGATGCTGATCTTCTCGCCGCCAGCAGCGGGAGCCACGTTGGTGAGGCCAAGGGCGGCGGGAGATCGGGCAATAGCCCACTTAACACCGCACTCGAAGTCGGCAGTCTGGTCGAGCTTGGCAGCAAGATCCAGGAAGTGAACAGCAGCCGAAGTCTTGTCCTCGTTGGGGATCACGACCAGGGGGTTGATCTCGAGGTAGGTGAACTGGCAGTCCACATACACGGCGTACAGCCGAGTGATAAAGTCAACCAGGACATTGTGAAGACCAGAGGGAACCTTCTTGAGAAGGGCAGCAGCAATCTCCTCGTTGGAAGGGTACTCTGACAGATCCACAGGGATCAAGAGCTTCTCTGCCTTGGCATCGACATCACCGACATCGACACCACCCTCGTGAGTGAAGAGAATCCAGTCTCCCTAATTTGACGAATGTTAGCGATCAAGTCTTAGATAGCGCATTTGAAATTTAGATGAGATGCCATGGGAGCTAAGATGGAACTCAGATATTGTGTGTAATCGCGCGGACAGGGGTGCGGGCTAAGTTCAGCCCGGGACCCTCCTTATTGTGACATCCGTTCGTCCGCCCGGCCTCTCGTTTCGGCATGCAACGGGGACAAATTCCACACCGATTGCAAGCGCCACGACCTGCTATATAAAGAAAACGCTTCGTTCGCCCAAAATTTTTATATCTCACTCATACTCTTTCAAACCCCAGGTTTGGTTTTTCTTCCCCCCTCTTTTGTGCCTTTGCAAGCAAGAGAGTCACTTGACTCCCAACCACCAACATGTGGTGTTTTGGCGCGTGAGATATTTGCTGCGCTTCTCGAAGCGGATCAAATAGACAAGATGAAAAGAGAAGAGAAAAATTTTACTCACATCACGGACTGAGTTGATGTTGATGTAGTACTCTGTGTCTTGGGGGTGAGGAACAAAAGGCTCCACCAGGAACTGTCGCAGAACACCAGATGTGTGCTCGACCTTCTGCTCCTTACCAGCTCGCTCGGCAACCCAGGCTTTGGCTTCGGCCCAGGTCTTGTTCAGAGCCAGCAGACCGCTCTTGCCTCGTCGCTTGATGAGCTGATCGGGCTTTGCGACAAACTTGGCACCGGGCTGGAGCAGCCAGGGGTAGGTGACCTCGGCCTGGTTCAGAACGTCCTCGACAGCGGCATCCTCAGGGAAATGCAGCGAGGCCAGTCTGGAAGGGGGGTTGTGAGTGGTGGGCGCAGGAAGGGGACTCGGCTTGATGACAGGAGCACGGGTCAGGTGGTAGTTGAGAATGGCCTTGCCATCGGCTTCGAAAATCGACTTGGCGGACATTGTGATGAGCTGAGCCTACGACGAGAGAAGGAGAGATGAGGATGCTTTCGGATGAGGTATGAGTGAAGGAATGTCTGGTCTTTATGGCGTCAGCAGGTGTTGGAGGAGAGGACGATGAAGAGGGCAGAAAAGAGGCAATCAATTGCTTCGCAAGTGCATACGCAACGCGGAGGCAAGCTTGGGCACTGAATTGCTCAGGATGCAATTGAAGATGACGGACGACAAAGGCAACATGCGATCTGTCCAGGACAGGACCCGAGCTATTTGAGGAGGGGCGACTATTTACACCTACCGCTGAGAGGAGATTTAAGCGACTGGGACTTGCAATTGCAAAGTCAAAAGGCGAAATGGCACGGAGAGCTGGATATCTGACGAAGGAGAGGGAAAGAAAAGGAAAAGCGAGCCTGAAGATGAAGAGGTGGATGGCAGGAAGAGGATGACTTTCAGCCTTTCAGAAATTTGGGCGACTGTCAGAAGCTCCACGTTGGCCAGCTCGGAGGAGGGGGGTTTGAGGGGTGATGGAGCTCCTGCGCAGTGAGGACACAGATTCGGGGGGGGTTGCACTTTGGGAGGGCGGTCAGGGTGGTACTTGGTGCCGCTAAGGGCCTGCAGTGCGTGCTAGAGCCAAACCGCGCGTGCGGTGCGTGCCAAAATCGGCCGCTGCCGGGTGCGTATCGCGGGGCACCACCAAAAAAACCATTGGGGCGAGGGAGACTCCCAATAGTTCGCCATGGCTAGCTCGAGTACCGGTACTTCCAGGAGCCGTCCCCCCCAGCTGTTGAGAAAACCCAAGTGGATCGCCATTTTTTTTTTCTTGTTTTCGAATTGGAAGCAAGCCAGTTCTGTTTTCGTTCCGGTGGCGGGGCAGCCATCCAAGAGGGCGGATATGCGCCGAAAGTCGCAGCGAGGGCATGCAAGGATCTCGGTAATCGCCAATTCATGGCCGTCTTACGGGCACCGAAGGAATTCCGCTCGATTCTAGAACCCTCCGATGATATCGTCTTATCTGGACTGTGACACTCTGAGTCTTCGGCAATACACACTCCGGCTCTACCCTAGAACCCCGAGACTTCGCTTGTTCTTTTAGCCTCCCTGCCGCGCGATGGGTTTTAACTTTTGCGTGGTTGCTGCGGGAGAGCCCAACAGAGACATACTTTGCTGCAAAGAAGCCTAGAACTCAGTGCTTCAGCGCCTGCGATTGAGCGGCTGCGCTTTTTAGTGGGACAAGGCTGAGGGGTCTAGCGCTAGGAGTGCTACGATTAAGCACGTAGCTCAGGCACAAGCACAGACGTATTCGTACCCGTTCAGAGCGGTGGGGGCCGTTTGCAGGCAGTCGACTGGCTCACTATCAACGTTGGGTGAACAAGGGGCCAGAAGTAAGCCACCACATTCGAGTCGCAACCCCACCATCAATCAGGCGTTGCCCCTCCATTTCCTGGCGGGCAACCTTGGCAAGAATGGCCATGAATTGGCACAGGAGCCAAATGCCTTTTTTGTTTTTTTCTTCGGCTGCCGATTGATGACACGGGCGGATCGAATGCCATTGGGGGCCTAATTGGGGCACCCAACTCGGGGCCGGGTAATCGAAGCACGAGGGCAGCGATTGTGCGCATATGCCTTGCCTGGGACCTTCCTTGATCGACCTCAACCCCATGCCTGGTGGCTGTAGGATGACGATGACCTCGCGCATCCGGCATCATTATTGCGAATGCGAATGCAAATCAGCTAAAGCAGAGTAATCAATCTTGCAATCGATCCCAGGTCGATGAAAGCAAGGGGGCGCAAATTGCCTGGGCGCTCTAGGCTGCGATCAAATTTCTACATACGTTTTCGTTTGATGGAACATCCGACACCGCATTGGCAGAATGGAATGTGGCCCGTTGAGGTACCGGTACCACCGGGACCAAGCCGTGGTTAGTGGCCATGGCCTAACAGAGCCGCGACAAGGATTTTATCATTGTGTCTCAGGGCGTCTGCGATTCAACAGTTCGCAAAATTAGCCATTATGACCCAAAAAAACTGCCCCAACTCGTTTGGTGGCCGTTGCCGTGCGGATGAACTCTCCTCGTGGCCCCCTGAGTTTGAAAATAACACCGGAAGCTCTATTACCCACTGGGGAAAGAAAAAGAAGTTAAAAAAAAAAAAAGAGGGACGACAAAATTAGGTTGCTGCGCCATAGGGAACCGTGAGACGAAAATCACCGGACACCATTTTGCATCCTCTCATTCTCATCCTGCGTCAGCACCGACGGCCTGTTCCAATTGGGCGTCATTCTCTGTCATCCTTCGATTTTTTTTGGGAGGCTCTCAGCAGCGCCTAGATCGAGGTAAGCAGCAGCACTGTCTTTGTTCGTTATACTGGCTTTTTTTTTCTGTTTCGCACAGGGCTGCATGTGGCCGCGATCGACGCTTTCGGGTTCCGTTAGGCGGTGGCTTCGCTGGCCGTGGTCCGCTACCTCGCAGGCCGGCTAGGTACCCACCGCGCTAGCATTCGTACCGAGTACGTACGCAGCACCTACATACTGGTACAGGGCGCACCTGGCGCACATGGTGCACAGGGTGCATTCTGCAGCATGTACATGTATGCTTAGTCCGGATACGGCGTAATACCTGGCAGCCCATCCGATGAGCTCTGGCGGCCCCCGCTGTGCGCGTTTGGTGGCAGCTCAGCAGCCCTCCAACTGCGGTCAAGCGGTTCCAGTTGTCACTGCTCTCCTGAAATCTGGCTCGTCTCCCGCTCCCCGAGTCCTCCCCCATTGAAGTTGCTTTTTGTCGTCTCGATCCTTCAATTCCTCTCCTCTCCCTTCTCCCATCCCATCTGACTCTGTTGTGGTTCATTTTGCCTTGGTGGGCGCAACGCAGCACAGCTTCTATTAATCCCTTCTTAAGCTCTGCTGTTGACCAGTATTTTTGCAGGACCTCACCCCGCCATTTTTTCCCCTGCTAACTCTCTTTTCCCCTCCTCGCTCTCTCTATCTCTTCTCTTCTCTTTCCAACAACTCCTCACGAGAACCACCTCTTGACGAGCTCGCACGCATAACCACAATGTCTCAAGCTGCTGGCTCCAAGGGCCAGCTGTCGGCCAACGACAACATCCAGCGCTTTGCTGCTCCCAGCCGACCCCTCAGCCCTCTGCCTGAGCACACCCTCTTCTCTGAGAAGACGCGATGCTTCGTCTACGGTCTGCAGCCCCGAGCTGTCCAGGGCATGTTGGACTTTGACTTCATCTGCAAGCGAAAGACGCCCTCGGTTGCCGGTATCATCTACACTTTTGGCGGCCAGTTCGTCAGCAAGATGTACTGGGGCACCAGTGAGACTCTGCTGCCCGTCTACCAGCAGGTCGACAAGGCCATTGCCAAGCACCCCGACGTCGATGTCGTGGTCAACTTTGCCTCCTCCCGAAGTGTCTACAGCTCCACCATGGAATTGATGGAGTGCCCCCAGATTAAGACCATTGCCATCATTGCAGAGGGTGTTCCTGAGCGAGTAAGTTTTCTTCTGGTTTCCCCGCCACCGATTGGGATTTGTGCAGCAAAACGAAAAAAAAGGGCACCCACACCCAATTGCACATTAGAGCCCAGTTTGCTGACCGTTTGTCAATTAGCGAGCTCGTGAGATTGCTCATGTCGCCAAGAAGAAGGGTGTCACCATCATTGGCCCCGCCACCGTCGGTGGTATCAAGCCCGGCAGCTTCAAGATTGGTAACACTGGTGGCATGATGGACAACATCGTTGCCTCCAAGCTGTACCGCAAGGGTTCCGTTGGATACGTCTCCAAGTCCGGCGGTATGTCCAACGAACTCAACAACATCATCTCCCAGAACACCGACGGCGTTTACGAGGGTGTCGCCATTGGTGGTGACAGGTATCCCGGTACCACCTTCATCGACCACCTGCTGAGATACCAGGCCGATCCGGACTGCAAGATCTTGGTGCTCCTTGGTGAGGTCGGTGGTGTTGAGGAGTACAAGGTGATTGATGCCGTTAAGCAGGGCATCATCACCAAGCCCATTGTCGCGTGGGCTATTGGTACTTGCTCCAGCATGTTCAAGACCGAGGTTCAGTTCGGCCACGCTGGCTCCTTCGCCAACTCACAGCTCGAGACTGCTACTGCCAAGAACCAGGCCATGCGCGACGCTGGCTTCCACGTCCCCAACACCTTTGAGGACATGCCCGTTGTGCTCAAGGAGGTCTACGACAAGCTCGTCAAGGCGGGCACCATTGTTCCCCGCCCGGAGCCCATTGTCCCCAAGATCCCCATCGATTACTCTTGGGCCCAGGAGCTCGGCCTCATCCGAAAGCCTGCTGCCTTCATCTCCACCATCTCCGACGACCGTGGCCAGGAGCTCCTCTACGCCGGCATGCCCATCTCCGACGTCTTCAAGGAGGATATTGGTGTCGGTGGTGTCATGTCTCTGCTGTGGTTCCGCCGCAGACTGCCTGACTACGCCTCCAAGTTCTTGGAGATGGTTCTCATGCTTACTGCCGACCACGGTCCCGCTGTCTCTGGTGCCATGAACACCATCATCACCACCCGTGCTGGCAAGGACCTCATCAGTGCTCTCGTGTCTGGTCTGCTGACCATTGGTTCTCGTTTCGGTGGTGCCCTTGACGGCGCTGCTGAGGAGTTCACCAAGGCCTTTGACAAGAACCTGAGCCCTCGTGACTTCGTCGACAGCATGCGCAAGGCTAACAAGCTCATCCCCGGTATCGGTCACCGTGTCAAGTCAAGGAACAACCCCGACTTGCGCGTTGAGCTTGTCAAGGAGTACGTCAAGGCCAAGTTCCCCAGCCACAAGCTGCTCGACTATGCCCTGGCTGTCGAGACCGTCACCACCTCCAAGAAGGACAGCCTGATTCTCAACGTCGACGGCTGCATTGCCGTCTGCTTTGTGGATCTGATGCGCAACTGCGGCGCCTTCTCCTCCGAGGAGGCTGAGGACTACCTCCAGATGGGTGTCCTGAACGGTCTCTTCGTTCTGGGCCGAAGCATTGGTCTCATTGCCCACTACCTCGACCAGAAGAGACTGCGCACTGGCCTGTACCGTCATCCTTGGGATGATATTACCTACCTGCTGCCCAACCTCAGCGAGGGCCGGCCTGGTGCTGAGGGCAGAGTGGAGGTCCAGATGTAAATTGGAGCCGATGGGGAATGAGGGGAGGCAGCGTTTAAAAATATTATACAATAGTTGTGGGCATTTGATGATGGAATTTGGGAAGGGACGGAGGTTTGTAAAGACTCAGCAGCACACAGAGCACGTAGTCGCTGCGGTGGAACGTTATGAAGTATTTTAAATCATATTTTTGATTGATGACAATAGACAAAAAAATTAATTCACGTCTATAGGATTTACTGTGACCACTTGTTCAATTTCTTTAGAAGAATGGCGTCAATAATGAATAATAATAGCCGTACTTTGTAGATTTCTTGAACGGATCTTCTGCACTTGTAAACTTATTCGTTCTGCATGCTCATGTCACGTGATTCAGACAAGGCTGCGCTCCGTAAAGTTGGATGATATCTTATCGCGCGACCACAGGCAGCTTCAACACAAAGCCCAACCTGATCGAACCGACTCCATTTCCCAACACAATTCTAGCTGCACAGCGTCGATTCGCCTCCTAGAGGTAAAGGGACGACAGGACGGGAGACCGTCAGGGTGCGGGATACTTATTTTATTGCCACGGCTGGCGGATTGGACGATTTCTTTGGGGAACTTTGTACGGGCATCTTTTTCTTCCCGGCTCGGCTTTGGTTTTTTTGCTAACAATGCGACAGCGAGATTCCAAATCTGCAAAGCCCTCGAAAGCCTCGTTCCTATAGTTCCAATTAAACTTTCTTTTTACTTTTTCCCCTTTCAAGCAACGGAATAAACAACGACAAAAAAGAAAACATGTCCTTCTTCCGCATCACCCTCCACCGCTCCGCCATTGGCCTCCCCGAGCGCACGCGCGGCGTGCTGCAGGCGCTGGGCCTCCGGCGGCGCATGCAGACTGTTTTCCACCCCGCGGAGCCGCAGTTTGCGGGTATGATTATGAAGGTGAAGGAGCTGGTGCGGGTGCAGGAGGTGGAGAGGCGGCTGAGCAAGAACGAGGTCAAGGCGGAGAGGACGCCGGAGAAGGGGTTTTATGTTGAGAGGGCGGTGCGGCGGATGGAGTGAGGTGTGGAGGAAGAAGCGGAGAATGTAGAAAAGATGAAGAGGGAAAAAAAATCTACAAGGATTATGTATATATGACTGAGGAAGGGGGATGACGGATGGGGGCGGGTGAAGAAGGAACTTGTATGATATTGTAACGGCAACAATGTACGAAAGAACCAGCAGGCTGCGTCATTGATATGACATGAAAATCGTGTGGGATCACGAAGCGACTGGGACATGAACAGAGAACATTTCGCATTATCTTGTCACCCAACTTACTCTACTCTAACCGTGATTTTAATAGATGAAAAGCACCAAGTCATCGCATTAACACCTTGCTATCCAGTGTCATTACCAACAAATCCATCAACGAAACGATAATCCTACAAAAAGAAAAGAAAAAAGTCGAGAGGAAAAAAGGAAAAAGCACCATTGCAACCAGTAGCGGCCACCAAGGACCACCGCGCCCTGACCAACACCGACCCAGACTGCCGATAGCGGGTGTCTCGATTCCAACTATTAGAACAAGGAAATAACAAAGAGCGAGCTGTATAGCCAAAAGAAAATGAACCCGCAACCACCGTATATGGGTAGCATTGTTTTCTTAGCCTTAACCGTCTCCTGGTGGCTGCTATCCTGGCGAGACCTAAAAGCTCCGTGCTTTGTCAATATACTCCTGAGACGGAGTCTCATACTCATTGACAAAGTAAGATTCGCAGTTGCGGCCCAGCCAAGTGGTAAATTTTCCAATCTCTTCTCTAAGGCGTGAAACGGACTGCTGATCCATATTCGTTTGTGCGAGCAGTTCAGGTAATGAAACTATAAAGTGAGGGTTAGCCCAATGCATGGAGATGAAGGTAAATCTGCCACGGTGTAGACGAACCAATCAAGCGAGCAAGGTGTTCCGCGCCATAAACATCGCAAACATTTTTAAACTGTGCACTCTCCTCCGCGTTATCCCAAAGCTTCCGCATGTCCATATACTGATGACGTTCAAATCTTGCTTAATATTAGTACGTGCTCATCTGGAAGGAGCGGGAATTTCCGCATACCTATAGAGAAGTATCCTGCTCAGAGCCTTCTCGAAATACTCCCTGAACCCGGCAATAACCTCCTCCAAGATATCCATACTAGATGAGCCCTCCTCTCTGCGCGGCCTCTCAACGGCCAGGTAATCCTCGAAAATCTTGCTGACTGGTTTTGGATGAGGTAGGGGGACAAGCTGATTATTCTTCGTAATGTTCTCCCAATCATCCACAAGCATAGCCTGGATATGATCAGGCACGGTAATGTTGATCATTGGCTTGCTGTGGAACGCGTCTTCCTGTAGCGATAGTTAGTAAGGATTTAAACACCGCGTAGTTTAAATCAAGACGGAGTATAGAATGTGAATTTGAAAGAGAAAGTAAAACACAAGGAAAAACTTAAAGAGAAAAAGCGAAAGAAAAAAAAAAAAAAAATAAAGGCTTGGTTCCAAGCTGCTTAGCTCCTATAAACCAAGAACGTATTCGCGGAACTGTTTTGAGTGGTTACCGTATAGAGGGATTCTGTGGTAGACGTTGCGGTAAATCCTGAGATTGGTTGCAGGCCTGGTGACGTGACAGAGAACATTCTCCCTGGAGCCACGATAGATCTTAAGATCAATCGCACGAGTGGTGACGTTACAGAGCATGACCTTAGATTCGACCAGGATTGTGGCAACGGGTGTAAACACTTGTGTTGCTCCAACTTCATCGACTGGCTCGGTTGCCCCGATTGCCTCGGCCGGCTCAGCCGATTCAGTTTCGACACTTGGCTCAGTTTTGATCATTGGCTCAGTTTTGATCATTGGCTCAGTCTTGATCATTGGCTCAGTCTTGATCATTGGCTCAGTCTTGATCATTGGCTCAGTCTTGATCATTGGCTTAGTTTTGACCATTGGCTCAATTGGCTCAGTTGGCTTAATTGGCTCGACCTCTTCGATAGACGGCAAAGGCGTATCAGGAGAAGGCAGAGATGGCCCGTTAGTCTCCCTGAGAGAGCGACGCTTCTTCTTTGGCCGCTCGGGCACGTCATTGACTGGTTCTCGGTACCGCAATGGCTTTTGGATTCCACTACGGCGTGGACGGCCTGGCCAAAGAGGAGGAGCGTCCCTGATATTCAATGCCGGGGACTGGCTTCTCTTCATCGGCATATTGGGTTGTGTGTCCACTGTGATATTGATCAAGGAAAGATGTGATGTTATTTGCAATGTGAGGCTTTGCAAGAAGAGAAGATGTGTCGTTGTTTGCAATGCGAGACCTTGCAAGCAGAGAATATGTTGTTTTGTAAGGAGTGTGGGTGGGAAAGCACAGCAAAAAGAATAACAGACACTACTATAGCAGTCTCTCCAGCTTAATGTTTACCGGCTCTGTGGCTGTTATAGTCTTCGTACCCAAGTTGTGATCTCATCGTAGCACGCCCAAGGCTTAAAAACGCCATATATCGTCGAAAAGATTGGTTGCCAAAGCGACGCGATATCGAGTCCACTAGGACAATCGATCCCTCTACTTTGCCTTTGTTCTATATCAAGCCACCATGGAAAGGTGAATTTCCAACGGTAAAGCTAAATACGATTGCTTTAGGCGCGTCTCCTGATAATCCGGTATCATCCGAGCGGCTCGTAGGTCCAGGTTCTCGCAGAGTCTTGAGCACTACTCCGACCTGCCGGGGTGTCGAAAGCCATTTAAGGAGGTGTGGGTAGTGTACTGCACAAACGCCACGAAGAAAGAAAAGGAAGAGTAGCAAGTCGTGGAGAGACAAAAGCAACAGCCAAACGACGACGAATAAAACAAAGAGAGCTCCAACGCTTGAAGGCAAAAACTAACTCTTACCTGTTCAAGGTCCCAGTCCTTGCCTCTCCTACCTCCCCTGCCTCCCTGAGTCACGGCGGAACCTCGCTCCTCGCTGCCACGCGCCGACTCGGCGCCACTCTTGACGATTTTCTTGGGCACTTTTGACGTCTTCTGCATGCTGGTCTTGAGCTGCGCGTGAAGCTGAGCTGCTAGTTCCTTGTGCTCGTCATCAAAGGGCCGGATCCGGTCCACAAGAACCCAGTCGTCCCACGTGTTTTTCCAGCCTTTGTAGTGAACCTTGTACCGATATCCATCATTGGGCTTCTCAGCAGGCTGGACTTCCATGATCTTGGCCTCATAAAGCATATCCATGTGGAAGCAGAGGACTTTTTCGTCCTTGCTGAATGGCGGAGGCGGCTGTCGCGCAGGAGCCATGATGAAAATGAGAATGACACGCCTGGCGAAAATAAAATCTGGACCGAATCACCTTTGAATTTGGGAATGAGACTAGGAGGACGAGTGAGTAGAATGAGATGAAAAGATTTTCTGGGATAGTCTCCAGTGAGATATCTGAAATTGACGGTGATGGAGTTTTGGAATGGCGATGAAGAAAAGGATTGTACAGGGAGACACGTGAGTGAGATTGAAGTGAATAAAGTACGGAGCGGTACCCGGTGGTGTGCCCCTGGTTTCTGGGCCGGCAGGCACTAATGCTTCCTAGTCCCAGCAGACCCTAGCAGCCTTAAGGCACTGTGCTTGGGGGAGAAGTCAGCCTGGAATGGCTCTATATAGGTACCTGCAAGTACCATTGGTTCAAATTTTTAGCGGGTAGCGGCAGCACGTCCAACGTCTAAGTACGGAACACGCAGAGCCAACGAAGTCCGCGCAAATGCAGGCCATGTTTACGGGCATGAGCTGGCAGACGGCAAACTCACGCGACGCGATCTCTCCCTACGCCAGCATTAAGGGGTAAAAGTACGGAGAGGTAATACGACATAATATTAGAAAAAAAAAAAAACTTTTAAAATCATTGACATGAGCCAACAATTGATGGATGCTGCAGCGGCAATGTTTCACCAGGTTTAAATCTCTCTCTTTATTTCCCAGGTTGAATCGGGGTATCTATTACTACCAAATCCTCATAAAACTCATCATTTGCCTAGATTTCATCTCACCTCATAAACGCCTTGTTGAAGACTTTTTGGATAAACCATCCTAATGAACTATGATAAACCCCCAATGTTTTCTTCCTAATCAGAAGAACCAACGCACGTATGCATATGTTGAATGCTCGCCCAACCGACCTTTCCGTATCCCAAACGATGTTAAAAAAGAACTTTTTTTTGTGGGTGCCGCGATAACCCGTCTTTGTCACCTAAACCATGCCCAAACGCCGATGTTGAAATCGTGCCTGGCTACAGGCGCAATCTATGCTAATGTAACTAACATAGTAGTTGAATATTGCCCCCCTAGGCCAAGCTCATCCCTACGTTGCAAACGGTAGGAAAGAAAAAACAAGCGTTATACTTATTTGGCGTACTTGGCACGGAAGTACTTGGTGGCGGCGATCATGTTGGCAAGAGCCTCCTTGGTCTCCTTCCACTGGCGGGTCTTGAGACCGCAGTCAGGGTTGATCCAGAGCTGCTCAGGCTTGAGGTACTGAAGCATCTCCTCGATGCGGTCCTTGATCTCCTGCTCGCTGGGAACACGGGGGGAGTGGATGTCATAGACACCGGGTCCGATGTGGCGAGGGTAGGCGGAGTCAACGAAGACGTTGAGCAGCTTGGCATCAGACTTGCTGTTCTCGATGGACAGAACATCGGCATCAAGGGCAGCAATGGCGTGGAAGAAGTCCTGGAACTCAGAGTAGCAGAAGTGGGAGTGGATCTGAGTGGAGTCCTCAACGCCAGTGGTGGAAAGGCGGAAAGCCTTGACAGCCCAGTCGAGGTAGGCATCACGCTCCTTGCCAGCGCGGAGAGGGAGACCCTCACGGAGAGCAGGCTCATCGACCTGGATGACGTCAATGCCGGCCTTCTCAAGGTCAACAACCTCGTCGCGGAGAGCCAGAGCAAGCTGCTCAGCCTGGACGGACTGGTGGACATCATCACGAGGGAAGGACCATCGCAGGCAAGTGACGGGTCCAGTCAGCATACCCTTCATGGGCTTGCTGGAAACGGAGACGGCGTACTTGGACTCCTTGACGGTCATGGGGGCAGGGCGAGAGATGTCACCGACAATGATGGGGGGTCGGACGCATCGAGAGCCGTAGCTCTGAACCCAGGCGTGGGTGGTGAAGGCATAGCCGTCCAGGCGCTCACCAAAGTACTGGACCATGTCGTTTCGCTCAGGCTCACCGTGAACGAAGACGTCAATCTCAAGCTCCTCCTGGATCTTGACGTTGTCACGGATCTCCTTCTCAATGAAGGAGTCGTACTCCAGGGCGGTGATCTCGCCCTTGGTCAACTTGTTTCGTGACAGACGGATCTCCTTGGTCTGAGGGAAGGAACCGATGGTGGTGGTAGGGAACAGAGGCAGCTTGAGCTTCTCCTGCTGGGCAGAGATACGGACAGGGAACTCAGACTTTCGGTTGTAGTCGGCAGGGACAATCTTGGACTGGCGGTCCTTGACCTGGGGGTTGTTGGTGCGGGGAGAGGTGGCGCGAGCCTGGATGGACTTGGCGTTGGCCTCGAGCTGCTCACGAACGGCAGCAGGGCCCTCAGTGACAGCCTTGGCAATGACGGCAATCTCGACGACCTTCTCAGAGGCGAAAGAGAACCAGTCGGCAATTTCAGGGTCCAGCTTCTTCTCGCTGGCCAGGGTGTGAGGGGTGTGGAGGAGGGAGGAGGAGGTGGCGACAATGACACGGTCCTTGCCAAGCTTCTGGATGGCGCTCTCAACAGTCTCGATGGCGCGCTTCAGGTTGGTCTTCCAGATGTTTCGTCCGTCGACAACACCGGCGGACAGGATGGTCTTGGGGCCAAGAGCACCGAGAACGGTCTCGAGCTGCTCAGGGTTGCGGACGAGGTCAATGTGGACGGCATAGACGTCCTTGGGGAGGAGGTCAAGGTTGTGGACGATGTCACCGAAGTAGGTGGTGAAGACGAGCTTGGGGATCTTGTCGCCGAGGCTGGCGAACTTCTCGTAGGCGGGCTTGAAAGCGGCCTTGGTCTTGGCGGGAAGGTCAAAGACGAGAACAGGCTCATCAATCTGGACGGTCTCGGCGCCAGCCTCCTTGAGCTGGACGAGGAGCTGCTCGTAGACGGGCAGCAGGCTCTCGAGCAGGTCAATGGGGTCGACGGACTGGCCACGGTCGGCCTTTCCGAGGTGGAGGAAGCTCACAGGGCCGACGAGGACGGGGCGGGTAACAATGCCAGCCTCCTTGGCCTCGTTGAACTCAACAACAGCCTTGGGGGTGGCAGACAGCTTGAAGGTCTGTCCATCCTGGAGAGTGGGCTTGACGTAGTGGTAGTTGGAGTCGAACCACTTGACCATCTCCAGACTGGGGACATCGACGCCTCCCTTCTGGTGGCCACGGCCCATGGCGAAGTACTGGTCAACAGTGTCAAGGCCATCCTTGGTGTAGCGCTCAGGAACAGCCTATAATTTGAACGGTTAGCATCAGCTCAGTCTGAGGTGGGGGGTTGGAGAGGGCGTTCTGCAACATACACCAAAGTCCTGGATGTGAGAGAGAACCTGGTCATACAGGGCGAAGTCGTTGCTGGGGATGATGTCGACGCCGGCATCCTTCTGGATCTTCCAGTGAGCCAGACGGAGTCTCTTGGCCTCAGCGAGCAGCTCAGTCTGGGAGAGCTTTCCACCCCAGTCTGCAATTGCATTGGGTTAGAAAATTTTTTCTGGCAGCTGGGTGACGTCGAGCAGGGAGGACTAACAAGCTTCGGTGGCCTTCTTCAGGTCACGGTTAACTCCCATGCGAGGGAAACCGAGAACTGCTGACTGAACCATCTTTGCAATTGGTTTGGATACGGACTTGACAATTTGGTGGTGATTGAAAGAGTCGCTGCAGGAGAAAAAAGAGAGAAGAAAAAAAAAGTTAGTCTAGCTGGTCGGCGGAATCGGACTTTGTGTATTTCCCAAGACTTACTGTGTATCAATTGGATGGTCCTGCCTAGATCGCAGCGGGAGAAGAGAGAAAGAAAATGAGCCCTTTGCGAGATTGATATAAGAAAAGGACACGCTGAGGAGGATGGGGAGGAGGAAGATGAAGAGGACAGCGAGAGCAGCTGGGCAGCGTCCTATTATGTGGTTTGAGGAAAAGCGCCGAGCGGGGGAGGGGTAAGACGAGGCGGTCGGGTTGGCTTGGGCGACAGAGACGGTGATCGGGTCTTTTCTTGGGGTGGAGCCCATCACCGTTGACCGGGCTGCTACGCTTCGACCAATTTCTTTTTCTTCTCTCGTCTAGACGAGCTGGCTTGGGCGTCAGCCGAATTGCGCGATTTGCGCCATCGGAGGGTGGCTCCCTGATTCTGATTCCCTGAGGCCGAATCTTATTCATCGCCGTGCGTAATGACAGGCCCTGCAATCCTTGCCTGGGCCGTATCTACGGCAGTAGGACTAGAACTTCCTAGCGCGTGGGCGGGGTGCTAAATAGCTCCCTAGCACCGAATTGATATGGAGCACTGCTGCTGCTCGAGGTACCTCCTGGGCTGCTTGACTGCCTAATGGTACATTGACGCCGACTGCCACGAGTGGGCAGCGAATGACAATTAACACATGCAAAAATTGGATCGAGTTGCATTCCTCCTGTCTTCCTGCTCGTACTCGTACTCATCGCTACAGGCATTTTATTCCCACTTGGCTGCAAATTGAAGGTAACAGGAGAGTGGGGGTGAAGGCGAGAAAGTCTGTAACAGTAGTACTTGGGCATCTAGGCGGCGGTGGATGGCAAAATGATTACATGCGGTTTTTGCCCCCGTATGAGAGATCACTGCTGTAATCGACGGTTTCCTGTTAGCGAACCTATGAGGTGCAGATTTTTTTTTTTTGTGCAGCTCTACCCCAACAATTTCCTGCAGCGCAGACGCAAGTACATGCACCAAGTACCCCTCCATACCACTACCAAGTACTCCGTAGTACCTCTATAGAAGGATTACAGCAACGCTTTTCCCACCATAGTGCTCCGTAGTCAAATATTACTTGATTGTACTACTGGGGAGCTGCGAGTAAGCGATTATCGCCGAAACTCTCCTACGCGGGTACCGCTGGGTTATGTACCTCCCGTGTGTAAGATGGCAGACGAGCAAAATACACCAGCAACAACTGATTTACGGAGTGCGGAGAGGCAGGTTGTATCGACGTGCTCATCTTACATGAAGCATTACTACCTGATACTACCAAGTACCCAAAAGTAGTAGGATGCCCCGTCTTGTCATTCTGTTTACTCTGTTTGTGCAGATGGATGGCAGATCTTGGATGAAGTAATACCTGGGTACCTAAGGCACTAACCTCTTAGTAGTACCTCCTTACCAGGTACTTACAGTAGTAATGGTGGTGGTCGGTATTTATGGCAGCTAACCCACCCCGAAGTTGGGCTGCTTAGACCCGTTCGCCCATTGAGAATCGAGCTACGGAGTACAATTAAGGGTCTTCTTAGTTGGAAAAAAAAAAGATGAGCTCCATTGGATCCGATCTCGCAGCTATTGGGCTTTTACCGAGTCAAATTAACTGGAGAGAGAAGGAACGGGATAACTTCAACCATTGCTGGCGATTGCTTTATTGAGCAATGAGGAGAAGCTATAGTAGAATCTCTCAGTAGAACAACCGGCCTAATATCAACACCGACGCACCTGAATTGCTTTGACACATGGGTAGGATTCAACTTGTGCATATTTGGCCGCATCACTGCACATAAGCAGCCTCTTTTGGCCTTGCCTGTCATTGTGTCAGCGCCCCCAGATAATATGGCCCAGCTTCCAGATCCGACGGCCAACCTGGATTGATCTGGATGCCTCGGATCAAGCCAGTCGCGTTTCAGCAGCAGCGCCCAGAAGCACTCTGACGAGTATTCGTGGTAGAGACAGCGCTACCAGAATCTCCCATGACGATATTCAACTATAAGTAGATCTTCGAGGCTTCCAATGTTCTGGCTCACCAACGGCGACGTGATCATGCTGTGGGGGCATCACTTCGTCGATTTGGGGGCTGGTATCACGGCATCCTAGTATGGCTTTCCCCTCATGCTTGATCTGACCTTGACCTCGCGGGATGCTGTGCTGATGCTGATGTGCGCAATTAGGTATATGATGCTACCATAAGTGTACTTGATCCCTTGTAACCCCCCAACATGACGGCAGATTCATCTTGAGTCCTGCGCATTGGTCAATCTGGATAGGACGATGGATGAGGATGGTCCTCTGGCGCCTCTTGTGTGTAAGGACATCGATGAGATGAGATGATGGGCAGCCGGACCGGCATTAGAAATTGTTACGGACGGTCACGCAATTAGGTTTCCGAACTATTTGTTCGTGAAGCTGGCCGTCATGGGCTTCATGGATCCCTTTTGAGATCTGGTTACACTCTCGGTCGTTCAGAGCCACCCTCATATACTCATGCCTATCGTTTCTAGAGTGAGACGGTTACCGAGCGCCTGATATCAACTACGAAGAGTAGAAGACCCAGCCAGATCAATACGTCTCGACGATAGACCGCAGAACTACGAGAGGAGATGCCAGAAGATGTCTGATATATCTGGCGGAGATCAAGTTCGTGGACTGGCTGGAATGCCCGACGTGTACTGAGGCGCAATTGAAGGCCACTGCGACCTTTGGTGGACGAGGTGGACAATAAAATGAATTTAAAAAAATTAATAAATCTTTATTTGAGAAGATTTAACTTTGCCTTAATCCTGAAGTGATTTTGTCTTTCCCGAGATGAAGTATGCACGGCATGACCTTGATTGAATATACGTACTTGGGCACATAAACTGACCCACTCAAGGTCGTGCTACCAGCTCCAACTGTTACACGGCGACTCACTATAAACGCGTCAAAAGCATCTCACCTCCATAAAACAACGCCCAAACTCATACTTATAATCCCCCCAAAATCCCACTTTAGTCCACCATACCACACCGATTCAAAGAATCAATCAATCAATCAATCAATCAATCATACCTCGCCACCACAATGCCCCCGCCAACCGAATCCGACATCCTCACAAACTACCTCCTCCAACCAGCTCCCCTCCCCTCCATCACCACCTTCAATCAGTTCGTGCTCCTCTTCCCCCGACAGCTGCACAACTCGCCTCAGCTGCGGTCTCTGTACCGTGACCTGCAGGCCCAGCGCAACGCGGTAGTCGATGCCGTCGCCGCGAGCATCCAGGATGAAGTGAAGCGCGGGGCGGTCATGCGGAAGGAGGTTTTACGGCAGAGGAGAGAGGCGGAGAGGGAGGACGTAGACGGAGAGGTTGAGATGGAGAGAGCGGTAAGTCTAGAATGAGAAGGGTGGAGAGGATGTTGTTTTTCACTTTAATTAGGTTTGTATGTGGGAGATTTTTGCTAATACGAGAGCAGTTGTTCGGTCATGAATCTGGGGTCAAGAGTGCCACGCACAGCCTCAACTCTGTGATCCCAGAGCTTGAAGGCGCGGTTGGTGCTCTCGAAGCGGAGATTAAGAGGCTCGAAGAAGAAGAAGCAGCTCTCCAAGAATCCATCCAGCAGACGATTGGCGGATTGAGCGATCTTCGCTACGGCAAACTGGCCAACGGCGAGCTTCGAGATGAAGTTATCGATGGCCTGAAATCACTTCAAGAAGTTTGTGAGAGCAAATCATGATCGAACCAAGTGAAAATTTCTCTTTTTCATAAACAGCTACGTATCTCATCATACCCAAAAGCCTTCAGCCCAGCAGCCCTCAGGTTGGTATCATTCAAAAAAAGTCAAGCCACCGGGGGGTTTCACCCTCTTAATCATATACATCATCCCATCCAATATACAAAATCTATCGGATATCATGCCCCGACAAAGCCAAATCATTACAGACTCTTACAGGATGTTGGATTACTTGCGCTGGGCGGCAGCGGGCGCACCACCGGGAGCGGCACCGGGAGCGGCACCAGGCCGTCGGCCCTGCTGCTGTTGCATGCGGTTGCCCCTGGTTGTCATGATTAGCCATGGGCCATAAGACGAGACTTGAGGGACCGGGATTTAAACTTACATCATGCTTCGGCTAGCAAAGGAGACAATCAACATGAACATCCAGTTGGGGAGGAGATTGAAAGCCCAGAGAAAGTAGCCAAAGGGGACAGACAGGCCAAGCTCGGAGGCTTTGCCATTGAAGGGGTGAAACCACGAATCGAGGAGGGTAAACTCCGCCTTGTTGCCAGGCTCATTCAGCTTGATAATATCTTCCGTAGTAACGGTGGTCAGGTTAAGGCGCTTCTTGTAGATATCGATGGCAGCCGGCTCGGGGAGCATTTCGAAGGCCCAGATGTTACCGACGTTGGCGGACCAGGCGTTGCAAAGGATGGGCTGGTCGTCGCAGTTGATGATGCCCATGTGAGGAGTGCTTGGGAGCTCCGCAAACTTGGCTGCCGTCTCGTTGAAGGCGGCTTCGACCTGGCCACAGTGGCCTGGAAGGATAGAATTAGTTGGACAATCCAAGCCATTGATGAGGTTTCCAGCCTCGAAGAACTTACCGAAGCATGTCTTATTTCTGCCAGTGATCAAGACCCACCACTCCTCGGGGATCTTTGTGCTGGCCGTTACGGGCTCGTAGAGCGTCTCTTTCCAGTTATCCAGAGTCAAAACGGAGAGCTTCATAGGACCCGTCTTGGCCTCGTGAGCGGCAGCGGGGTCGTGCTTGCTGGGAAGTGGGATGTAAGAGCTGGCTTGTCCCAAAATCTGCTGAAACTGCGCAACGTATTGGTCCAGAGGGTTCTCCTGGGCGGCAGAAAGGGCGGGCAGAGCCGCAACGAGAGCAGCTGCGGAGAAGCGCATGGTGATGCTTGTGATGATGCGGAGATTGTCAGCGGGAGGCGATTAGGCCCTGTACACGAATGCCACGAGATGGGAAAAAGGGTGACGAAGCCAAGGCCAATGGATGAGATCCCAAGAGATACAAATGATTAACTATTACTCGGCGTATACTCGTACATATACACAGCGAAATAAGAGGGGGAGGAGAATGGAAGAAGGTGGAAGCAGAGAAAATGCTACCAGAAAGCGGGAATGCTGATCTACAGTAGAGTTTGGAGAAATGTGGCCCGTTAGCCGCTGCCGGGGAACCCTTGGAGACCGAGTGCTTGGGCTCCTCCCTTTGATTTGTTGAGCAGACAGTGGGCTTCTGATAGTCAACAAGTTGAGGACGCGGACAAGCGTCAGAGCCAAGTCCTTTTTTAGCGTTGGGCTGATTGCGGATAATGAGCGGAAGGATCACCGCATTTTGCATGTGCCATGGGGCATTGTGTGGATGGATGAATGGGCAAATAGCATCAATTACTTGAATCAAGACTAATTGGTAGATGCCAATAGCAAAGAGAGCCTAATATACTACCTAATTTACATCTGATTCATTTTACTTTTGACTCGAAGAGGTACCTATTAGAGGGAATGAATATTACCAGATACAGCAATGCAGGTAGGTAGGTAATACTAAAGTGCCTAAACAAAGTCCCCCAAGAAACAGAGGAAAGACGCGGGGTTGCAAGCCGCCCAAAGCCGCTAAATTCTAGAAGAAGATGGCGCACGGGCCTCGCTGGAAAATGTGCGTCATTGGGCGACTTACAGGGCCTTGGGGACAAGTTCCAATTAGAAGTCGTGAGGGCTGCAGCAAGTGTGGACTGCGTGATCGAAAAGCTTGCTCAAATGTCTTTTGCCTTGCTCATATGATTCGATCCAATTAGACTCGACCCGAGTCGTCACTATATGCGCAAGCATCGTTCATAATGGTACGCGAACTCCTTCTTTTCTCTCCTTGTTGCTTTCAGCCTTTCAACATTGGAGCCATTTCATTAATTTAGCTGTTTTACAGGCGCCCGAGCCCGCAATTCCGAAGCGCAAACGCGGTCGCCCATCCAACGCGTCCAAACTAGAAATCGACGCGTTGCAGGAGCGCAACGATGCCACCGAAGCCTACGATACCGATGCGCCCGAGCAGATGCGCCCAAAGAAGCGCGGGAGACCAAGGAAAAGCGTAGGCTCGCCAGACGAAGAACCCAGCCCACGGCCGGAGAGTTCCAAGCCTGCGAAGAAGAGAGGCCGACCGTCATTGGGAGGCAAATCAAGAGACCTAGGCGAAGAGCGCATGCGCCAGGATGAAGCGACGCCGCCCCAGCAAAAGCGAAAGCGAGGGAGACCTTCATTGAAGGGCCGAGAACTTGAAAGTGAAGATACGCCGAGGAGGGGACAGACGCGACATAGCGAAGACACTGAATCGCAGACCAGCCCGCAACAGAGCAGAAGTGGCAGAAATTATGCTGCGCAAGAGTCGGAAGAAGATCAGCTGCAAAATGAAACCCCAAATCACAAAGAAGTGCCCATCAAACGGAAACGAGGTCGTCCCTCTCTACAGGCTCGACGGGAGGGAGAAGAGGGGACTCCAGAACATGGCTCAGCGGGTGGGAAGCAACAGGCGCAGCCTCGGAAACGAGGGCGCCCATCGTTGCGGGATATAAGCGCTCCAAATGAGATTCAGAGCAGGCCTAGCACAAAAGGAAAGGCAACCGATGACAGTCCGTCAAATACAACATCAGGACGACGTCGTGGCCGTCCTCCCGGGAGCGCGAGAGCATCTACCGGAGCCACGGCGGAAGAATCACCGCTTCCCACCGCAAGAAGAGCTCCCGAAGCCCAGTCTGAAGCAGCAGCGGATGCTCCTGCGTCTAAAAAGAAGCAGCACCGGCCTCATCAAGATGCCGATGCCGAAGACAACGACGACGTCCCTTCATCGCCTTCCAAACCCTACCCTCACGTCTCGCCTCACATCCACCGCGTCCGCCAGTCCACCATTGAATCCAAATGGAGCCCGCTACCCGACTCTACAATCTCAGCTGCCTCATCAATGCTCCTCCTCGCTCACCGCCCCGTCCTCCAACGCCTTTCCAGCACTGAGCAGCACCATAACCACACTTCCGCCGCACTGCGCCTCATATCTCACCGCATCACGCGCAAAATCGCTCGGGGCATTCCCTTTCCTCCGGCAAGCATGCCACCCGCGCGAGTGCCTCGCGGGAAACAGGCTGTCGTAAGTGATGCCCGTGCTACGGAGCTGGATTTTGAGAGCGTGCTTGATGCGAAGCAAGCTCTGGAACGGCAGCTGGATCCAGCACTTCACGCTGTTGAACTGCTAGCTCGGGAGAAGGAGAAGCTCGAAAGGGAGCTGGAGAAGGACTACGAAGCGCTGCGCAATTTGGAATCCAGCGCCAAGGCCCAAGGGAGGGAGTATCGAGGCATGTTGAAAAAGGCACATGCTCTGGCGCCTACGCCTGAGACCATTCATCTGCAGCAGAGGCAGAAAGCAGAACAGGATTTATTGTTTAGTCACTCTGGAAACCCCCTTTCTGGATCCCTGTTTAGTGTAAGTTTCCGCACATTCTATCTATCTAGTCCTTTTCCCAAGGTGTATGTTGAACGGGAGGGGAGTTTTTTTTTTACAAGTAGCTCACATATGTTATTTCTAGGATCTCAACGACCCAGAACTCAAGTCTCTAGCCCTTCAGCTCAGCGACCACATGGAAAGCATCAAAAGCAACCTCCAGCAAACGGATGGCATTGCACCACAGCTAGCCCGGAGTCGGGCTGCTTTGCAAGATGTCCTGTTCAGACAGTTGGATCAAGAGCAATACGAACGCGTAGTGCTGGGGTAATATTAAAAACAGGAAATGACGAAAAAGGAAATGAAGAAACGATCTTTATATTCGTACTGGAGGGGGTTATGTGTTTTACGTATAGAGGTGAGCTGGGAGTTGCTATTCTTAGCATTGGAGTAAGGTAAGGAAGGCATTCATATTTTTGGGGCGTATGAAGGGGCAAACGAAGCTTGCTTGTATATACATATCAGTTTCAAGCCACGAGGGGTCCGTTGCGGCGGAATGAACAGCGTATATATGGAATACTGGGTTGTTGCGGCCTATTCTTAAGAAAGGCGTGATATATATACGTCCAATATACTTTTTTCTTCGAGAGCCATTGTCACAATCATAAGCACTGCAAGCATTAACAAGGGGAAAGAGCGATATAAACGTCACAAGTCGTTCAATTCAGAAAAAAGGTTGCCCAAAGCCGTCCCCGACAGCCCGTCTCGAACAGCCAATATAAAGATATACACACACGAATGTTATATAACGTCTGCAAGAAAAAATCCAGTGCACACAGCCAAAGCGTCTGCCGAAACCATGTCTCACCAGACAAAAAAACATCTCATGAAATAGAAAAAAACACAACGTTAATCCAAAAAAAAAGGGTCGTTTTGTATCCACAAAAGACATCTATCATGCAACGGCGTAGGAGGAAAGAAACATGTATTTCTTTGTCTTTTTTTTTTCTTCTGGACTATGATTTTTTTTTCCATCATAAGTTGTCCCCATATCCTTTTCTTCCCGTGGTCTTCCCAATCTTTTTACAATACTCTTACAAGGCTATTTCCCGTAAAAGGAAGTAATCCTCTATCGGCGGAGACGGGCGAAGCCAGAGGGCTGAGCAGCGCCGCTGGTGAAGGTACCGTTGTTGATGGGGTAGGGCTGGACAGTCACGGTAGCACGGACAGTGGTGGTGATGTCAGTGGGGCAAGGAGTGCTGATAACAGGGCTGGGAGCGCTGGCAGAGCCGTTGTTGTCAGAGCCGCTGTTGTCAGAGCCGCTGCCCTCGGAGCCAGAGCCAGAGCTGCCAGAACCAGAGTTGGAACCAGAGTTGGAGCCGGAGCCGTTGTTAGCGTTGCCGCTACCGTTGCCGTTGCCGCCAGTGGCGCCAGAGCCAGAGCCGTTGTTGTTAGACGGCTTGCCAGTGACAGCAGACGACGAGGAATCACACGAGCTGGGAGCAATGGTGACAAAGACGGTCGAGGCCGGAACAGTGACAGTCTCCTTGGCGACGGTGACAGTGACGGTGGGGGCACCCTCGCAAGAAGCACCGGGAGCACCGTTAGCAGGAGGGGCGTTACCACCAGTGTTGGAACCAGAGCTGCCACCGGCGGTCTGGACCGGCTTGACTGTAATTGTGGTCGTGTCAGTAGTGGTAGCGGTGGTGGTGGTGGTAGGCTCGGGGCTGTTCTCACCGTTACCGAGGGTGCTGGTGATGGTGATGGTCTTCTGGGTCGTGGCCTTGACGGTGGTGGTGACGACGGAGGCATCGGTTCCCTTGCCAATGGTCATGGTCAGGGTCTTGTCAGTGACGATGTTGGTGACGGAGATGCCAACAGCACCGTTGCTAGAGGCGGCAGGCTTGGCCGGGGGGGTCACGGTGGGAAACTGGGGCTTGACGGTCGAGCCGGTGATGAGGCCGGACGAGTGGGCGGCCTGCAGAGAGGACGAGATGCTCGAGGCCTGGGCCACGGGGCAGACGGTGGTGGCCAGCACAATGGTGTCGGTGACAATCACAGTGGTTTTGGCCGACTCGGGCAGGCTGCCAATGCCGGTCTGGTTGGTGCGAGCCGGGCAGTTGGTGACGGTGGGAGCACAGCTGATGACGGTGTGGACCGAGGTCGCGATGACGGTCAGGGTGGTGGGAGCAGCATCATCAGCGGTGGTGATGGTAGAGTTGGCCCTGGGGAAATGCAGGTGGCGGATGGGCGAGCTGGCAGAGGCCAGGCCGGCGAGGAGGCCAAAAGCAGCAACGGCAGCAGACTTCATCTTGAAGATTGGGTTGTGTGTGGTGTTGATGCTGATATTGAAGTTCGAGGGCGACTTTTGAGCTCCGGTTCTTCTCAGAATATCGGAGGAAAAAGAAAAAAGTAGATTCCTTGCTCGGAGGTTTTTTCAAAAAAACTGTCAAACGAGGGCGAAAATCGATTCCGCGTTCAACGTGGCAAACACAGTTTGCTCACGAGAAGTATATAGAAAATGTTGGTTCAGGGAGTGTAAGTTGCTGCGATAGCTGTCGTCGACGTCAAGCCGACTGAACAAAAAAAGACTGGCTTTTTTTGCGGGAGCTGTAAGGAATGAAGATAGCTGTCAACAGACGAGCCAAAAAGCAAAGAGGGACAGAGCAAGGTTTTTTTTTTATTCTTTTGTGACGAAGAGAAAGAAGAGAGAGAGAGGAAGACGAGTCAGGATCGAATGGATATCGAGCCTTTTTGTCGGTGGAGGCGCGGCACGGCGAACAGCAAACACCATCGCCAGGCAAACAAAACGCAGACGCCCCCTTCGAAGCCCCTCCCCGCTACGTTGCCTGCGTCTGCCAGCATCGATTGACTGATTGCTGGGGGGGCGAGTGATGCTCAAGCCCCGAAACGAAACCTCATCCCTCACTTATCGTCGACCCTTGTCCGCCGGCAACCCCCTGATGGAGTCGCAACATGTCACCCAGCAGCTAGCAGGCGGTTCCAGCGACTCTGGCGGCGCTAACAGAACGTCGGGCCACTAACATTTGGCCGATAGCGTGCTAGTGCCAGGGGCCGATGCAGGTACGCAGCACCAAGCCGGAGCCGCATCAACGCCGCAGCCAGACCTGAGACGAGCCCGGAGCCAATCAGTTGGCCATTGCGGAAGAGGCCTTTTCGTTGTGCTTTCTTTTTCTTCCGTGGTGGCTTGGAGCTGAATTGCTGACGTATGCAAGGGAGCAAATATTCTGACAAGAAGTTGTTGGTGGCTTACTCCGAGTATGCCTTGGGAGTTCGCTTGATAATTGGGTCTTACCTTGGCAGGTATACACCGAGTGCTGCCAGTTTTTGTCCTCAAAACTGGTTCGATTCTTCAAGTATCCCAGCAACATGCCGACACAAAACGGATCCTTTGACTGACGCTCTCTCCGCCTCTAATGAGGAAACAAAGCGCCAAGCCCAAATGCTCAAACCCCTCAACCGAATCAATTTCGGTGGCGGCCTCCTATTGGCTCAACCGCACCACGACCGGCGGTGACCAAAACACCAAGCAGGGCCCTTAATTTTGCACCCAGCCAACGTGCCTTTGCCAACTGCAATGCGTCCATTTGTCTTCATTTCCAGCAATCTATTCCGCCTTGCTAGTGCGCGCAAGCCTCGCAGAGTCATGCAATTTTATTTCATTTGTCCCTCATTTTCTTCATCTTTGAATTCATATCAATGATTAATTCACGCAATGACGCTGCTGGCTCGGCCCTCGCTTGCCATGGCCTGACCCGACCCGTTTGGGCTTCTCAAATGCGTGGGCCGTGATCATGTTCGCCCCTCAGATTGGGCAAAACCCCCGCAGACACACCCTCGGCCCCCCCTGCCGCTGCGTCTCTTTGTGAAACAGCCAGCAGTTGACCTTGTTTGACTCGCACCTGGGGATGCCTCAAAGCGGGCTCAGCTTGAGGGCTCGGGTTCGCTTTCGCGGTGCCGTTACACAGTGACACACCAGCGTCGATAGCTGCGAGTATATTGACTTGAGCTGAATGTCTGGCGTTGTATCAGCCGCACGCCAAGGTTCGGGCCAATACTCCATAGGATCGCTGTTTGTGTAACTGGTACTCCGTACTATTCCGTAGCTATTATTGTCAATAGCACTACTCCGTACTCCGTGCTATCTCTCCGTCTCTCGCTTCATGTTGTTCGTAAGGGACGGGCCAGCCAACCTTATTCTCGAAAATCCGTTTGAGATATGAGAAACGAGAAACACAAGCGGCCCCTGCGCAACTCCCAACCAGATCCCCCTTGTTGTAATACTCCGTACGAAGTACCCTTGCCACGCTTACTCTGTATACACGTATTCGTTCTCTGGCCGTGCCAAACGGGGGAAAAAAATCGCGTGCGTTTTTCTTTCAGAATTTTTTCTCTCTTCCCGTCTCTCGCCCACGTTCTAGAAAAATAGTGACGGCTTTTCGCTTAGTCGATATGTCACGGCGGAAGGGGTGGAGAGGCTCCGAGTCAGCCACGACCACAAGACTACGAATCACGGCGCAACGGTGACTCTAGCACCGAACGTCTGGCATTGACTACAAGGTGAGAGGTGAGCCATCTTCGGCTGGCCGGCCTGACAGCCCGGTAGAATTGAGATTGCGTCTTCATAGAATATTCTTCGTGGGGCCACTGCATCTTGGTCATTTATGGGTAAGCGCCCCTGCGTGCATACGTGTGTATGGGGAATTCTGGGCATATTGCCTCTTCAACTCCGCGCGGAAGCACTCCGTCTGATTACGACTTGGTTATTAGCCTTGCGGGAGAAGGAGAAAAAGGAACAACACAACGTTCAGGCTTCCATCATTCCACCTCTTCTATCCTTGGCCGCGGCCGTCCAGAGGCGTCCACCAGAGTGCCTTCTGGATTCACGTGCAATCCCGCCAATCTCGTCAAGCCGGGTGCGGCGCTCGCCTCTGCCTGACTCGGCAATAGGCTCGCCATGCCCCAGTTCTCAAGGCTTTCCACCACATCGCGTGCATGTTGCTGTACCAGTCCATCATTATCAGTTGCTGCAATGTAGCGTAGAGTCCTTTGTATATCTTCCCGGCTCTGATCCGTCAGACCGAATCCCAGTCTCTGCCCAGATTCTTTGGCCTTGTCCAAGGCCCTCACAAAACTGAGAATGACAAGGATGGCTGCCCGCCGAAGTATGCCTTTCTCCAGTTCCGGCTCCATGGCGAGGACATTGATGCTGAGGTCGACTCCTGCCGAGACCAAGGTTGGCCCCATACCAATAATGTTCGTCTCGACGGCATTTCCAAAGATGGATAGAGCAGAAGTCCGCATTCGAACGTCTTCGCTTCCCCTTTTGCTCTCCCATCCTTGAACAATTTGTGCCAATATCTCGTCGTTGGCCGTTTCCTCTGGGGTTTCTTCTTCGTCTGCCATTTCAACGTCATGGTCAGCGTCCCCGCTAGCCTCTGCCTTTTTCCTTTTCAATTCGTTCAGCCTTTCTTCCCGTGCCTGCTTGGCCATTGTTTTTGGCCTATATCCCCTTCTGCTTGCAATCGACAGCATGCTCTCGCCCGCATTCTGGGCTGCTTCTCCGGTAAAGGTTTCTCCTAACCTCTCAATGACCTGGAGGATTGCCTCGCCAAACCGAAGACGGACATCCGTGGATGACTTTTCCTGTGCATCCAAATAATGGTCCAGCAGCTCCTGCATTGTCGAGTTGGGATGTTTATTCGCCAACAGCGTAAATACCTTGATAACCCTCAAATTGATAAAGTCTTCATTCTCTCTTAGAAGATTTGACATTAGCACAGTGACAGCTGAAATGTCCAATATTGGGCTTTCGGCCACAATCAAGTTGGATAAGAGGTTGAGGCCCTCGGATACCACTGGCGGTGGATTATCACTGTCCCCAGTAATGTAGCTCATTGCCAGATTGTAAGTCTTGCGGTCTTCGATCTGGCGAGCGGTAGGAGCAGCAGCTTTATCATCTGGCTTTTCCACCTCGTCTCGATACTTGAGCAGCATCGTCAAGTTATTCGCCGTGGTCGATGCCTCGCCTCGATCTTGACCCCCAATTCTCACCAGCCCATCTTCCACAGCCTTCAGCTCGGTAGGGTTGATGTCTGACTTTTGAAAGGTAGGCGCTGTGATTACAAGGTTGAGTAAACTCAGCACAACTCCAATAATATCATCTCCTAGGGGTGCTTGGCTGTCGGCTAGTAGTACATGAGATATGAGCTCCAAGAGCTGATCAAAATGGCTGATTAGTTTTTCAGGAGCCCTGTCCATAAACTTTTGCAGTATTGTTACATCAATAAGATCCTGGACTGTAGAATCCGCCGCTTCTTCTTTTCCTTTTTCCTCTTCTTCTTCTTCATGAGTGATCACCTGTATGGTCGAGCCACTCTGTTTGCCAGTCGACTGTATCCATCGCCTCAGGAGGTACAAGAAGACCGAAGAAACTTCCTCCGTAGTACATACGGAACTCACAAGCTCGACCAAGGCAGTCGACTTATTCTCGATTTCCCCCCAGTTGAATTCGGCTTCTTGCTTCTGTTCGGCAAACGGACGGTGAGTGACTTCTATCCCTCCTTCAGACTGAAGGTGGTATCGCCATTGCAATGCATTCGGATCATACAGGGATCCTCTGCATTGAATATTACGGATAAACGGGATGATGTTATCCACATCACCAAACAGTCTTAGGTGGGTCTGCACAAGAATCCGCGCATGCCTGCAGAAGCGCTTATCAGCATCCTGCGAGGGGCTTGTCCAAGAAGCGAGCGCCCAGAGTTGCAGTCGGACAGGCTTTAGGACTCGTTTACAGAGGCCGGGTGATGGATTTGACATGATTAAAAGCTCCAGCCGTTTAAGCGACCTCTCGAGGTCGGCAGAGGTAACAACCACCTTTTCCCGGCCCAACTCCACGATTTCGTCAACTTCTTCAGACTTAACAGACGAGTCGAGCTTTGATGATTTCAGCGACGGGTTGATAGCCTCTACTAGAGGTTGTACAAACGCGTTCCAACCGGCTGCCCCTGTTTGCTCTTGTCAGTATACATGTATATACATTCCTGGTACGCAAATTGACAGGCAAAGCTTCGCTCCATTACCTGGTGCTCCAAATTGCTTTTTACCCAGGATCCCGAACCCAACAATCTGCGCCGCAGTTTTCGCAACATCAGGCCCGGCTTCGCCGTCGAATAGGGCGAATAACTGTCCCGATATGCCGTCAAACCACTTCTGGGCATTCATCGAAGCCGGAACGGAGGAAAGTAGCTTCGTCGCAACAGCTACCGCTTCATGGGTAATAGCAGCGCCTTGCTTTCCGCGGCTCCCGCCATCATCCGCGGGTTTCCCAGTATTGCTGGGATGAACTGCAAAGACGAATTCCATCGTAGCCCTCACGCCGTCGGATCGCAACGGCAGGTGCGTCAGACTCCTCATCAGTGGCTCCCTCAGCCACGGCGGAAGCACATTCGGCTTGATTAAAGCATTGAGAGCGTGCATCAAGATCCATGTTTGCGTCCTGGCTGCATGTCAGGTCTGCTTCGTAAAGTTGGGTTGCTTCGTCTAGGCAGCCTCACCTACCTATCAACTAGCTCGTTATACTCTTGTAATCCTTGTTCTCGACTGTCAGCAACTGCCGATGGATCGAATGCTTTTTTGGCGGCATCCACAATCTCCTGTGTGATCTTTGGTTGAGACTGTTGAGCACTCGCTGAGTCCGCCATAGTGACAGGACACTCTGTAGGCGCAAAGTCGCCTGTCCTTTGAGAATAGGTTTTTTCCCCTAGAGATCAAGTACCAGGCCGAATACCCCGGGCAAGCTCTCTAGCAAATGAGCTGCCTTTTGAGCTAATGCCTGTGGTGGAAGATAGTGTCTGAGCTGTCATGAAACCCGTATGCACTGTATATTTACACTGTAAAAGGCTATACGCGCTTTCAAACGTGCAGCGCAAGTCACGTGTCTGCGCGTCTCGGATGTGGCCCGTGCGTCTAGCTCCCGTCATATAAGCTTCCCCACGCGTTTTCCTATGTTTACTCACGTATCAACCACCGTCAAATCCATTTCAGATACGCCAGTTCCTGGATTTACTGCAGGAGATGCTGCTGCTATCCAATATCAACGTCCTCTCTGTACGTATAGCCTCCTGGATTTCTTCTTGTAGCTCAAGTGTGAGCCTCCTTCGTTGCGTCAATGCAACGTTTCCCATCTGCACGTCGCCTCCCTCACAGTTTCCCGACTCTCGTTTTCCGTAAGGAATGTCTATCGCAGACCCCTCTTCCAAGACTTGTTCGCCCACAATATGCCGCTTCCGAGCCTGCTCCAGGACCTCGTCGAATGCCGCAGTTGGATCTATTGTGGTAGGTCTCTGTCCGGCACCCAGACAGCCAAGTCTAGCTGGGGGAACGAGTTTCGGAACTTAACCCTAAGCATACATCTGGTTCAGTTTTGCGCTCAGTCGTCCAATCCCCTTTCTAAGTCGGTCGTGTTCCTTGATGCTGCTCCTGCCGAAAGGTGGGCACGGCGGCTGATATGGAGCCAAGAGTCGATGGACTAGGAGAAAGGACATCCAGTCACCACATGGTGCGCAAGAGGAAGAATGCCATGAGTCGTTATTGAGAGCCTCTGGTCTGTGGCCGCTCGTCAGCTCTGTCCGCTGGAATTAGCACTTCGGTCGAGAATAGACCGTCCTTGAGATGCTGTTGGTATTAATAGGCAGAGAGATTGACGTCGTCTGTTGGGGTCTGCGTCGGTGGCTTCATCGCCCTTGTGCAAGGTCTATGGCATGGAGTTTGAGCACAGAACGGGCTCCAAGCAGTCGGAAATCGCATTTCATATTACATTTCATCCTTATGGGACCTTGCCGGAAGCCTGCTTTATAGCAGTGTCGCGAGGATCATTTGGAAACACACAGAATTGCAATGATTTCCGACCAACCCAACGCCATTCTGCAATGCTCTCGGATGCTCCTATATGCCTGTCTGTTTTCTCTTTTTTTTCCCTTCAGACACATCAACACGATTTTCAGCGTCATCATCTCTGCTTGTTAGCCTCTTTGCTCCTTGGACCACACCACAGCACCTGCTACCGGTGTGTGATGCAGCCGCATCTGGTCTGACCAAGCGCATTAACCTTCGGTCGTTGGCTCTGTCCCTCGACTTAGCAAGGACGCCAGTCCCCGGCTAGGTTCCCTAGCAACTTCCCCAGCAGATCCTATTAAAAGGCTGCCGAGATGACAACGCGGTTTTTACGGATGTGTTTTGTTCGCGTGTTAAAGCCCTCCTGACTTTTAGAGTTTTGGAGAGGAAACAAAAACAAGTCCTTGTTGGCAGTGCAAGTCACACAGAAGGAGGCTCTCTTGACTGCATCTAGAATATCTAGGTCTCGATACGCTACTCGGACTTTGGACTCGGCGAATTCGAAGAAGGCAGCAAATGCATTTAGGATTGGCACGGGACAAAAGTCCTGGCATTCGGTCCGCTTCGGACACCGCGGATACGACTCGGTGTCGATTTCGACATGGAACTGGGACCCATCTTGAGCTGGAGTCAAAGCTTAGTGCTTGTCTGGTTTCCTGATCTACTCGAAAAACGAGTTCGATTTGCGGGCTGTCGTCTGGCTTGGCTCATTGACATGTACTCTGTACAATGATTGGATTATAAGGACACACCATGGCTTCGGAAGGCAGTCCTGGTTGTCCTTCTCCCAGAAATGGCTGGAGGACAACCCCCCGCTGGTGAGGGGATAAGTAACCCCTGTTTCCCATGATTATGAGACTTTTAGCTAACGGGTGCTCTGCAGGTCAAGCTAAGTCCTCTAGGGAGGTTCATACCTCTCCGTTGGCATGTTATGGACTCACCGCTGATTGCAACTTTGCCCTTGTGCACGGTTGTGAAGGTCGCAATATCTAACCATGTGAAGCCCAAGCGATATGTTGAGTGCCTATTCGTAAATGGTGCATCCCAGCTTCCAAGCCGAGCAATCGGCCCTAGCTACTCTGGCTTGCCATCAGCAGGCGGCAATGACATTAGCCAAGCCAAAGCATCCCTGGTCGCTCATCTCCTGGATGAAACTTTTTATCGCTGTGTATCCTGGCCACATTCGAATCATACTTTGTCGATGATCAGTGTAAACATCAATTCCCCGAGTCAAGCGGGTGGCATCACGGCTAAAGTCGGTGTCATTTTTTTTTCTCTATATGATGACGCCAGTCCCTGGCAGACATTGCGCGGCAAACTTGGCGATGTCATGTACAGGGTTCATTGAATGCAACACAAAACGAGAAAGATTCTTGAATACTACTGCATTGAGCGATGGAGCCACCGCGGCCCGTTTGACCACTGCCGGTGGAGGTGGGCAGAGCAAGACGTTTTGGGAACCCGTGCCTGACACGGGAAGTAGGCTGCACATTTGTTTAATAGTAGTAGTATTAATCAGCCGAGAAATCTCCAAACGTCTCCAAAGAGGAAGCTGAGGAACACACTATCAAGCTTCGATTGAGGGGATTCTCATAGCGGCGCTAGCTCCAACGGCTTTGGCCGCGTTGATCAGCCCCACCGGGCGCGAGAAAAAAAAATTATTCGCCGCTTCTTAATCAGGACGCAGGACGATGCAGGGAGGTGGAGAGCCAGCCCTGGCTGATGTCGCAAGAAGCGTGAAACAAGCACCCAGGGCCTATGCTCGGAGGAGTTCCCTGGGCGGGCAATTAAAGTCGGCCAGCTGCTCGTCTGAGTGGTTCACCCGGAGAGTTGGGCTGGCGACCGAGAGTGGTTCCGGGCCCCTTGCTTTGTCTGCGGTGGGATTTGCCCGCCTATCTGTGCTATCGACTAAGCCGGGCGAAGGGCTGGCGGCAAAAGTTGCTGTTTAGACCTCAAGGTAGTGGTGGTGGTAGTGGTGGTGGTGGTGAAGTTTAGTGCTACCTAGGGAGTACGGAGTGCATGCATACTTACCTAGGACTAAGGCGCCTAGGCAGGCCAAGTCGGTGGGTGCTACCTTGGTCCTGGGTAGTAGCAGATGCAAGTTGTAGATGCAGCGCACTTTAAGATTGTAAGCTAAGGTAGGCAGCACTGCTGGCACTGAATTGGCACTGAATTAGCACTGCCCTACCGTTACCATACCACGCTGAAAAGGCATAAGAGGTACCGAGACATGCTCAGTGCTCCGTAAGTAGAGAGAGTCTCGCCCCCAAGTCGGAATGGAGGGCAATCCGCGAAATATGATATGAGACGTCAAGGCGCCCTAAGCGTCATTGTGCCTTCGTACCTGGCTACCGCGGGCGTCTCTTCTCTGGGAGTATCGGGAAACCAGCTCCAAAAGTACCTGCGCGGTAAGATGCTAGGTATTTATGGTTAGGGCTCGAGTGAGATTATCGGCAAGATGGGCGTCCAAGCCAAGTGATGCTGGGGACGGGGTACTCCGTGCTCTACGCGGAGTAGCAGGTACGGAGCAGTCTGCGTGCACGGAGTATCCGTACTACCTCGGCCGAGTGGAAAGTGGGCTCCCCTGGGACGGCAGGCATGTCTTGCATCTTGGCCACGGCGCAAGAAGCAAGAAGCACCCAGAGGCCCATAGGCGCGCCCCACCTCGCTCAGAACGTTGTTCTTCCACCTCTCAGCTCAAACAACAAACTTGATACGGCGGGTGGTCTTTGCTCACCACTTACTACCTAGTAGTAATCCAAGCAACCGACGGCAACGGACCCGACTCGCTAGCCAGCGGCCGCGAAACGGCAGCCCTGCCCCGACTATTGCTAACGGGAAGGGGATCGCTCCCTCTTACACGCACCTTCGAACCGCGCGGCCGCCGGAATGCAGAGCGAGAGAGGCATAGGGCCAGCATGAAGGGCCGATCCTGTTTGAGACGGGCTTGGGACCTCTATCGCTGCCTGCCTGCCCGCAACCGCCCAAGCTGCCCGGCCAGCCGAGACACTCTTCCAAATATGCGCAATTCCGAAGGGATGTGGCTCTCGAAAAATCTCGATGCATGTCATTCTATCTACGACTAACCTAAGCCCTGTAACGACAGTTCGGGGGGGGTAATCATAGGGCGAGTGCGAGGGCAGAGCCTCACAATCCAGCCCCCCCAAGAAGAAGAAGAAGAAAAAAAAAAGAAGGACCAAAAAAATCACAAAACACACTTTTTCCACCCCAATGTTAAGAGTCTTCCGGCGTTTTCCAGCGGCACACGAATCCCTCCGAGAACAAAAAGTCCCAACTCCCTTGCCAGTTGCCAATCCCTTGTTTGCAGCCCTTTTCAGATGCCAGTTAGTCAGTCTGTGGGCATCAGGCCATCCCGTGCAACAGCCAAGGACTGCTGCAACAGGGTAGCGCAAATTTTTTTTTTTTTTTTTCTGTTTTTTTCTAATCCCGTTCTCCTTCTCTTTTGAACCAACGCCGATATTTTTCCTCGTTCAACCATGAACCTAGCCTAGCCTATCCCTTACCATGTCCCTTCAAACGAATGTGTGAGAGCAACCCATTGCTCCGTACAGAATCCGCGAAATCATGACACTTGCCACGGCGTGGAAACTGTAACAGACCATGTCTGCGTCTCCTGCCTACATAGTTGCAGCATCTAAACAATTCTGCTGCTGAGATCTGATTAAAATGACCCCTACCCCATCGTTAGCCCTTCGAATCAAAGAAAAGCGGGCCTGGATATTGTGGCGTTCTCTCTTACCAAGGTCAAATGCGTTGATTGTCATTGAATTATTGCCAGCGAGCCATGAATCGATACGAAGATGGCAGAGCGCCGCTCGTCACTGGCACCGCCTGTGGAGACTGATCATTCTCGGCGATACCATTGTGCTTGTCACGGAGGGTCCAGCTCTCTCCGGATTCGCTTGGCGCAACCAGTTCCATGATTGTATATTGTAGGATGCCGTCTCGGACGCGAGGTGCGACAATTTCTCGAGACGCCAGGGATGCTGACATCGACCGCTCCTCGGCATCTTTGCCTTCAGCCTATTTTTTTTTTTTTCAAATCAAGTTAGCTACCCAGGACTTATTACTCTGAGCGAACTCAGGAGGATTATCCAAGCATTCATTGATGTGACTTACAATGCAGGTCGCACATGGCGAATTGTTCACCCAGACCCAATTGGGGCAATTGTGCGAGTAGAAGTTCTTGCAACGGTACTTGTAAAAGCCTCCGCTGCCGCTCATCTTCATTGTGGTGGCAAGAGTGAATGTTTGAGAGAGAGAGAGAAGATTAAGAAGGGAGAAGGGAGGCTCGTCGGCAAAAGGACAAGGCAGTTGGATTTGCAAAAGAATTGCGGTATGAGTTCCTAAGTTGTTGAAAGAGATGCTGGAAGCGCTGATCAGGATAAAAGGTGAAAAGAGGTCCTTTGACGGCTTATATATCGAGATCTCGGACGGCTGGCCTCTCATGTCTGAGCTTGAAAGTGGATTCTCGAGGCCGTGTCGGTCGTTTATTGTGAAATTAACCCCGGCCACCGTACGCACATGCTACGAAGTACTTCGTACATTACTGCGAAAATATTCTCACCCTGGACTATCCGCTTTTCCGTATCTTAAAAAGGTACGTGTCGCCATGGACTCTGGGGGTGTGTTTGGCCAACGCTGCATTGCATTGCCTGACAAGGTCTCCAGTACAGCATGGGAAAAAGGTGGCGGCCGGGATCAGTCATTGTTCAGGGGTGTCTGGTTATACCTACGGCCAAGGTGGCTCTTAACTCCCCAGCCGCCTTCACGCACAGAAAACGCACTAGCAAAATCCTTGCTTGTAGAGCACGGCTTGTCAACTCCAGCAAGAGCAGCATGTAACGCCGCCTATCACAGATTGGTTTGACGCCAGCCCAAGTCGCAACCAGAGGCTGTGCCCTGCATGGAGCGTACTTGAGCTCCCTACTTTGCACTCGTGTAAGTGGTTCTATGTAGGTGGCTTCAAACCCGATGATGGCTTTACTCAGACACATGAAAATGGTGATCAAAGAGGTACTATCTGCGATGCCAACAAAGGCAAAGTTCAAATGCCTCCTCAGCTCTTGCGACCAAAGGATGGCATCCCAAGAACACTAGCACTAAGATTACTGCTCTACCATTTTAGCGCACCGTCAAAATGTGCCAGCTCATATGGGTGGCTTTATGGGACCAGCCATGGAAGCAGCTAGGAGCAGCCCTGCGTATCTTAGTTTGCACACTGCCAGCGCTGGGCTGCATGTGTGTACATACTGTTGTGAACTGAGCCGTTTGTGTGCATGGCTCGCCGTCTTACACACACCCCTTGCGTTACTGGAAGCGAAGTTGGCCTGAGTCTCTCTTGAAGTTGGTATACGCCGCCTGTCGAGCTGTTACGTGGCCCACTGTCAGAATAAATGAAGTCGAACTCCAGGCTGGAGCAAAGCCAACATGACAAATACTTGTACGGAGCACCAAGAAAAAAAAACGCCATTGTGAGAGGGAAAGCGGGACTGTCCGACCCGCGAGCCTAGGCGGAAGTAGGGGATTTAGGTTTCTTTACGGCTGTAGTAGGTGGCGTTTGTTCACACATTGAACATTTGTTTAGGGATCAGCGGCCATCAAACTGCACAAAATCAGTGCACACATCACACAGGTCGCTCAAACATGGAGTCTGGGATCTAATCCCTCTGGCATATTGAAAGGGAAACCATCTCCGAGCTGTTCAAGCTATTCAACGCACCTTGCTACAAGGATGACTGGCGGAGCGTACCACCACCTCCAGGACACTGCATGCACTATGTTCAATTTGTGGCCCCCCCCTTTTTACCCTAATGGCTAGGAAGAGATCCGAGTACTGCTTATTCCGAGGACTTGCGTGCTGGGTGACATTCTGTGCAGTAGACAGCCCTTCATCAGCTGTTGCTATTACTGGTGGTTGTCTCCACTGCCAACGATGGACCGCATTCTCCCAGTACTACTGGCATCACAATTCCGCCGCCAGAGAATGAAATCCCTGCTGCATCCTTGCTCTTCTCTAATACGGGATATAAATGGCAGTTCCCCCGGGGGGGCTAAGTCCCACACGGAATTTTTATCACGGATCGCAAAAAACAAGGCCGAGGCGGCATTTGGTGCGATTTAATGCGGGTTCAGTAGCACATGAATTTGGCTTTCACAAGTGCTATTCTCCCTCTATACTGCATGCAATGGCGGGGTGAAAGCAAGATTAACAACTGTTTATCTGGCCAAGCATACCGATCCTATCATTTTGAAGCGGCCGCTCATTGGCCGCAGAATACTCGCAGATCTATGCAGCCTGACTACGAAAGAGGGACGTGTGATTGGTGAGTGCTCAGATGCCCTTTTCTGCGAAATTATATCGGCTTTGGGCTTAACCGGAATGAGTCAATAAAGTGTTTGTTTTCTCGTCATTGCCTTAGCACTGCTTACCTTTTGAGTCCTGTAGCCTAGAACCAGTGGTTTGAGACCGAAACAGCAGCATGCAGACAACCGCGGAGCACCGGGAATCCAGCATAAACAAAAGGGAGAGAGTTTTAGCACAAAAGTCCCGCAACAGAATAACAAGGCCGTGTTGAAAACTTGCGGCGAAGGCCGTCATGGATTGGGATGAGCGTGCCCCCCCCCCTTGGTATACCAGGCCCGTGAGACGTCGCTGTAAGACTTCACTCTGCTACTTGACTCCGCCTGCATTCTGGCTCGGTCCGCCCCGTACGGCAATTGCGGCTATCTGACCCGACAAGCCTGTGCCACTAATTATGGGATTCTAAGTCGTTCAATGGCACCGTTGCAGTCGACAGGCAGTCAGAGCTACTCATGGTACCACAACGGGGCTCCTGGGCTATTGACTAAGTGCAGTGGAGCAAGAGTCATGACCCTGCGCCCATCCGAAGGGCCGTTTCAACATGTCACCATTTTCTCGACGGCCATAATCTTGTCACGCCGGGTCACCTTGGAGGCGGCCAAAAAAAAAAATTAAATTGGGCTGTTGCATATCCTTACGAAATACTGGAGTAGAATCCTTGCACCGATAATCGGAGCCGTTCTAGATACGGCTTTTCAACCTTCTAGAATGTTGCAATATCGCACTACAAATCTCTCCTTGTTGTGTACTGTCCCCTTCCAACACCCACCTGACATTTTTAACTGCCCACCATTGACACATGAATGGGACCAAGTAGCCCTTTTGCCTGGACCATTCTATGAGCATTGCGTGATTGGTTCGCATAACATTCTCATGCACCCTCACAGTAACAATTCATCTTGCCTCGAAAGTGGATCCGTGTTATATATATATACATAAAAAGCACACGTCAGTCTGCTTATATGGACGCAAGGCAATCAGCACACAGCAACTTTTGGTTCCACGCCAACACCGATGATGTTTCAGCCGCATGCTAGAGCATCAGACGCGCTCCTAGAGTCGCGCATAATTTCGCCTTTAGGCATGGCGTCCTGCACCTAGCAGCACGCGAAATTGTGCTCTCAGGAGAGCAAACAGCATGAATTCGAGGGCGTTCTGGGACAGTTGGGGCGCCACGATGATGACGTTTCGTCGCTGCCAGATTGATGTTACCGCTACCGCTACCTGGGCGGAATTTCCAATGCTGATGGCTGTTTATGCACCTACCGTCAAGGAGTGGTCTCACTTTGTCCTCCTGAATCGCCACCATGCCTTCATAAGTCAGCTGTTCGAGAAAAAGCACAAGGCGTCTGAATAGGGTACCCCGAGTAGCGCCAGATCCAAAATTCCGCAGATCGGTGTTTGTGACGGCAGCGCTAGCTGCTTGCCGCAACGCACACACCCCCCTCTCTCTCCTACTGACAGCCGCACCTTGTCCAAATAAGGTGCAAGTACTTTGCCATCAACTAGTGCTCCGCACAACCACAACCAGATGCAACACTTATACAGACTTGCGTACAAGTATGCATACCAAGGCCCGCAGGTTGGCCTACTCCAGGTCTCGGACCAAAAACCCTCATTCCCCGAGCCAAGAGGCCCTCTCATGTACGGTGTACAGCGTGCGGCAGGAAGGCAGCAGTCCTATGTAGCTACAGGGGGGCGGCCAGTTCACCAACCTCCTCCTACCGACACGCACACATTTTCACAGGCTCTGTGCAACCCCAACCGAGTGCTGAGGTACTAGATGGGCACGAAGGATGGAGACACAGCGCCTTTGGCACTATGCAGGCGTGATAGGCTAAGGCTGAGCACGCGTGACAACGCAGCAATGAACAGGTCGTGGCGGTTCAGGTCCACCCGGATGCTGCCGTCACTAGGAAGGTGTGCACGGCATAGAGTACGTGACACACTTCGTTCGTACCAGTCTCCGGGGATTTGGGTCTGTGATGCCGCATGATAAGGAGGATCCGTGCCTATGTATCCAGCTTATGGCGTGGGCCAGTACACGGCGGCTTTGTGTTCTAGCCGGAACACTTGCTATCAACTGGAACATTAGCTCTCTTGGGGCACACTTTTAGGAGTAGATCACCCGTGTGATGATGCGTCTAGTTGGCGGATCCTTCCCCGGGCGCGACGTTCTGTTCATGCTTAAGTCTGCGCGGGCAACTGATTGCTAGCTTGCTGCAACTTGCCATATTAGTCTGCAGCTGTGGAGGAACAAGTGTGTCTTGCGAGTTTGTTTGACGCGGTATCCACCCGCGGCAGACCTCACATTGGCACACCTTTTTTTTTTCCTTTTTCCGTTTTCCTTTTTTTTTCAGCTGCCATGGATTAATACGAACTGGCCAAAGAAGATGTCGAGCGAGGAGGTCGGGCAGGCCCCCAAAAAAAGATTCTATATTGCAGCTAATGTAAACCCTACTCAAACGCTGAAAACAAGCCCACGTCTAGATCTAACTGGTCCAAAAAGCAACGCCTCAAAAGCAAGGTAGCTACTAGTGTAATGCCCTCCCTTACACGGCAAAGGCTCCATCTCCATCACTCCAGCAGCACGTCCGAAATCCTGGTTTCGACCGGGCTCCAGACGGTGACCGAGCCTGATAGCTGTGTACAAATTACTATCCTCCACATCATCTTCCTGCATTTCCGAGTCAAGGGTGGGGTCCTAGGAGTTTTGGTCGACCCCGCTGCCAGTTGAGGCTTTAAGTTATTTCATTCTGATTTGATCAAAGAAGGCAAGACACAAAAAAAAAGGGAGGAGGGCCGGACAAGTTGTCCCGGCCTCAATGATGGCGCAACAAGGAGGAGGGGCCAGTATTGACAACTTGATGCTAAGCGAGCAGCTGCGCCATGTCTCAGTAATGTCACCTTTGCAGCTCTCACCGACCGGCCTTTTTCATTGCTTCCTTTCTTCGTTTCTTTTCTGAGGCCCGGACCAATGACCGTCGAATGTCTCCATCCTCAAAGGTGTCAAGGTCAAAGTATACGGGTGCGATTTCCTGGATCCTAGAGTCAGCCTCAAACGCCTCATTTACGCAAGAGAGTGGGGTTTAATTTCATATACTCACCAATAACCATTCCGGCCTGATGCCTGTGCATGTTCGGATGTACTGCTTGGACGTGAGAACGAATTCATTGTACAGGACCCAGTCGTATTCGGTGCGGAGCACGGTCGAAGGATGAATCAGGACGGCCTGCTCATCCTTCACAGTGCGGTACACTTTGCCGGAGCTCTCCTTCATGGCCACCTGCATGAAAAAGCCGGCTAGCATGGCCCTCCGGATGTTTGTGTAGTAGTTCTTGTCCTCGAATGGCGTCGAGACCAGGTCAAGCCCGTGGGTCTCCATGATTCGCTTCAGTTGGGCACGGACGCTGTCTGCGCTGGAAAGGTGGCGGTATGACAGGAAGTGTTCGTGGCACCACTGCTTGGCGGAGCTGGGATCCGCAGTCTCTTGGCCCTTGAAGGCGTGGTACGCGTTGAGCAGCGTCAAGTGATCGCCGTCAGGGTGGGCAAAGTGCGCCTTCATCTCATCAGCCCGCTTACGGCTACTCGCGGGCCGTACGAAGATCTGAGGGACCGACAAGAGAGACGTGATGGACAGAATCTCATTGGAGCAATAGAATTCTGGCGAGGAGATGAGCATGACAGCCAAAGCGGGGTCCAAGGGAAACTCGGACGCCAGGCTACCAAGCGTCGTCAGTTCACCGTCGTCATCGAGACATGCAAGGTAGTTTAGCTCTTCCAGAGCTCGCATCATGGTCTCTGGAGCAGGGGGGTCCATGAGATCGAAGTGGACGAGATCCTCGACTCCGAGCTTTTTCAGCTCCAAAACGGTGTTGGCAAGGTTGGACCGCAGGATTTCTGGATAAGTCTGCTCAATGAGCTCCTTCTTGAACGCCTTTTCCGTGTATAGTCTAAAGCATTTACCAGGTTTCGTACGACCGGCACGACCAGCACGCTGCTGCGCTGAGGCCTTGGAGATGGGCGAAACCAGCAGAGACTCGACCCTGATTCGTGGGTTGTAAATCTTCTGCTTGCTGAAGCCAGGGTCGACGACGTAGACGATGCCATCAATGGTCAAACTGGTTTCGGCAATGTTGGTCGAGACAATACATTTTCTACCAGGCCGTCCGCCCTTCTTCGCCGCAGCGGGTGCCTTGTCAAAGATGCGCTGCTGCTGGTGAGGTGGCAGCGTGCCGTACAGAGGATAAACGGCCAGCGGGCCGGCATCCACTTCTCGTGTCAGCTCCTCGGCCTCGAGGCTGATCTTTCTGCAGGCGTCCTCGATTTCGTCTTCACCTGTGAGGAAAAGCAGAATATCGCCTTCGGGTTCAGAGGCATGGATTTGGAGAACCGTCCTGATGGCGGCCTCGACATAGTCCCTCTCCGGCTCGGGGGTGTAGAAAATCTCGACCGGGTGAGTTCGTCCGGGAACAGCCAACAAAGGCGCATCATTGAAGTACTTTTGAAACTTTTGGGCGTCGAGCGTAGCAGACATGATGATGATCTTGAGGTCTGCACGTCTCTCAGCAATCTGCTTCAGCAGTGCCATGAGAATATCAGTTGCCAATGTTCTCTCGTGCGCTTCGTCAAGGATAATGCAGCTGTATCGAGACATCTCGTGGTCGTGCATGGCCTCGCGTAGAAGCATACCGTCCGTCATGTACTTGAGCATGGTCTTGGGCGTTGTCTTATCTTCGAAACGGATGCTGTAACCAACTTCCTCTCCGAGCGTAACGTCCATCTCATCAGCAACACGCTGAGCTACCGACATGGCAGCGACTCGACGTGGCTGCGTGCAGGCAATGAGCTTGCCATTGAGATGCGGAAGCTCATCGTACACGACGTACTGAGGGATCTGTGTCGTCTTTCCGGAACCAGTCTCACCGACGAAGACGAGGATCTGGGTCGAATGGTACTTGTCAAGGAATTCTTGCCTGCGAATGAGGAACGAGAGTCAGCAATTGCTGCCTTGAAAAAAAAAAAGGCGGCACGGTGAGTCGAAGGCGGTACGGACCTTTGCTTGTGGACGGGGAGATCCCGTCGCGTCTGGAGAATCTGGAAGTACTTCTGCGAGTGCTCACGGCCCGTGAATGGATTTGAGTCCGAATCCTCGGCCTTGGAGGCCTGTTGCGCAGAAGTCTGCCGGCGCTTCATTCCCGCCAGAGGCGAGTTGGGCGAAGGCTCGCTGGATCCCCAGCCATTGTTCTCCTCCTCGTACATGTGAGCCAGGTAGGGATTGGCTTTTCCATCGCGGCCATCCATCTTTGTCTTCTTGTTCGCCGTCTCCTCCGAGTCTGCGCTCGCTCGTTTTGCTCCTCTGTCGGCCATGTTGACGATGGTGGGCTGCCGCGCAACAATATCGGGAAGGCTGCCTGGTCCTGGGAATTTCTGGCTCGCCGTTGGTCTAGAAAATTTTGGCGGGACAGGCAGAATGCTCTTATCGATAAAGAAGATTTAGCCTTTACAGTGCCAGATGGCTATTTGTACTGCTCTCTGCTCATAGTCGAGTCGGCAGCGCATGCGTAGTTATTGAGAGACTGTTTTCGTAATTTGAAGCTTACAAAAGTAGCGATATAAATTCCTGACTAGAATAAATGGGATTTCAATTTCGATTATCGATGAGCCTCTTATTTTCGCTTCATCTCATGGGTTAAATATCGTACTAATAATGCATTTCATTCCCAAAGACCAGTCACTAACACCAGAACGCAACTTGAAAATACGCACTGTGGTGACACTGCCCTGTTTGCCCACTGAGAAAAGCATCCGCCATTAATCAATCTGCTTTGACATCCAAGTGAGAGGGGCCTGAGCGTTATTGCCCGCCCACGAGTCAAAAAAAGAGGCAGCATTGTCTGATATTATTATTGTTACTTTTGCTCTTCGTCGTGAGCCTCATAACAGGGGGATTAATTTCGTACAGGCAGAAACGACTTCAAGAGCTCATGCCGCTCAGCCCCAGCTAGAGACAAAAACTTCCGGGTAGGGCAAACAGATTTGGCCTTTTACAACTTTGGCCTCCAAAAATGGGCACAGAATCAGACGCAGGCGGGTTCCCTTTCCGCGGGGATTTTCGGGAGAACCGGCCCATGTTTACCCTTGGGTATCATGATTCTAAAAGAGAGGCACCGCTCTCGGAGCTGCAATATGGATACCTACTGAATCAAGATGCAAGTGAGCTGATGAGATTGCGTGGCCGCTCCAGAACACTAACCGAGCTTCTAGTTTGCCGTGGCTACTACGCCAATCACCAACAGCCATTTCAAGTCCAGAGTCTTCAAGGTTGTATCGGATCACCTGGCGACTTTGAAGGCAAATGGCGAAAAGGGGACAAGCGAGGCCACGGCGAGTCGTGCAGACCCCATCCTTCTGCCTCTCACCCCCGAAGATACTGGCATGTTTCCCTCTCAAGCGGTCAACACTTATGTTGCCTATACGAGCCCCTGGATTGATCTTTGCTCAAATGACCCGGTCATTGCCAACATCTCTCGCCAAGTACTAAACCTCGAGGTGAACTATGCAAGCTGGTGTGGCGTAAAGAGCATCATCATCGCTGGACCTGGCCGAGATGCGTCCAAGGATGGGGGAAACCAGGGTCTCGCGCAATATTCTCGGGCTGTTCAGGAAACCTTGACTATTGCTCCCTCTATAACCATTTTGATTCACATTCCCATGTATCGCGAACCACATGTTGGAGCTCCGGCTGAGACGCTATCTTCGCTGAGCGGAGGGGAGGCCACCTCGGGGGCTGTTGGGGGTGACATTGATATATTCACCTCTTGGGATTCTTGGAATCAGATCAGATCAGTTTGCAAATACAACCCTAGGCTTCTTGTTGGTAAGCAGGTATCGATTTCTTGCTTTTTCATTTGAACAGTGCTAACTCTAATCCCTACAGCGTTGAAGGTGCCGAGAGCGATGCCAGAGAAGGATTTGCAAAACCGATGGTTCTGTGAGCCTCTGCATTATCTGACGTTTAGCCCTGAGGTCTTCCAGAAGAACAAGGCAGGGTATCCCAGCCTTACAAAGAATCACCAGGAAATGATCTTTGCCTACATGCGCCTCAAGAATGCCCCGTGGCTCTTGCTCTCCGACGTTGGCCCTGATGTACGACACATTACGGAGGATGGCAAGGACGAAAAGGCATCTTTAACAGAGGCCGATTTTCCCAGCTTGGAAGAAGCTCACAGGCCCGCCTTTCGCGTGTCTACCGAGTCCAACGCCTATTGCGAGTATTTGCGGTGGCTAGAGACCCAGCAGCCTCCATTTTCCGTCCTGGAGACGCCTATTCTTACCAATTTCCAGGACTGGCTACAGTCGCCTCTGCAGCCGCTGTCAGATAACCTGGAGTCTGCAACCTATGAAGTCTTTGAAAATGACGCCATCAAGTACGACCAGTATGAACTAGCCATAGCTGATGCCTTGAAAGATTGGAGCGAGCTGAAGCTGCCAACGTCCAAGCCTGGTGTTGTCGTCATGGCAGTCGCTGGCTCTGGCCGTGGCCCTATAGTGACCAAGGCGATTCTGGCAGCGCAATCTACCGGCGTCAAGGTGGAAGTGTGGGCCCTCGAAAAGAATCCCAATGCATATGTATACCTCCTCCGCCAGAACGCCCAAAAATGGGGCGGCAAGGTGAATGTTGTCAAGACAGACATGCGAGCTTGGAAGGGACCTTTGATCTCGGATTCTCCCGAGACTGGACCAGTTTACGGCAAGGTTGACATCCTCATTTCTGAACTGCTCGGATCCTTTGGCGATAACGAGCTTTCTCCTGAATGTCTGGACGGTATCCAGCACGTTCTGGCAAAGCCTCACGGCATCTCAATCCCGCAGTCCTATACAGCACACCTCAGTCCTATTGCTACACCGAAGCTTTATACAGATATTTACGCAAGGGCCCAGACTGACCCCACTGCTTTTGATACCCCTTGGGTAGTGAGCCTGTTCTCACTGGACTTTGTGGCCCAAAGGGTTCCCGGCCACCCTAGGTTTCAGCAAGCATGGGAGTTTTCTCACCCTATTCCTGATTCTACGCTCGAGGCTGTCGTAGCAAGACGTTCTGGAGGAGTCGTCGGTGGTACAGGAGGATCCATGGCGGGCGCCGCAGGAGCGAATGACCACAATTCCAGATTCTGCCACTTGACATTTGTCGCCCGCACTCGCGGAGTGACACACGGACTGGCTGGCTATTTCGAATCCACCTTGTACGAGCTGAAGGCCGGCCCCAATAAGGGTAGGAAGCAGGAGATTAGCATTCACCCGGAACGAATCGACCAGAAGAGCAAAGACATGGTGTCCTGGTTTCCCATTTTCTTTCCACTAAAGGTAAGTCTTGGATGAACCCAACGGCCGTCTACATAAGCAACTACTGACACAGGTAACAGCAACCCCTTTACTTCCCCGCAGATACAGAGCTGGAAGTGAGCATGTGGAGGCAGACAGATGACACCAAGGTCTGGTATGAATGGCTTGTAGAGGCGTGGACTTGGGTTGGGCCGTCGGCACGTGTCAAGGTAGCATCTTCGGATCTCTGTAGTAGCCGGAAGATGGCGTGTCTGATGTAAATATCGGCCGGTCGTTGGGAACGGAACGCATAGCTACGGCAATCTAGCTCAGAAAAACCGGGTTGGCTTAGAGCGCGGTTAAAAATATAGCCGAGTGTTGCGCTTAAAGGGCAGCGTTGAAAGAAACCGAGGTCAGTCTAGAAATGTACGTTTGGGAGAGCATTCGCTTCTTCTTTTCATAGTAAAGTCAAGCTCAAGTTATATCCTGAGACGTGATATATCTTGCAGCATCTGATATGAGACGACAACACGGAGCAGTCGTAGCTTACATGAAAGTCCTTGGGACACGGGCTAATGCCGAAGCTCGTCCGGGGCTCGCCGCGTTCCACGGCGGGGAAGCTGGTTGCCCCGGCACCGGTACCGGCAATCGGGCAATCGCTGAAGCGCAAGCGCCCCGATTCGATGTGGCTCAGGGTCCTTGGGCCGCAAGCGATATACTAGGCCGCCTCCCCCCTGGAGATTTTTTTGGTCGCTGGAATCGCTACTGCTGCTGCTCATTGGCGTCCCTTTGATTCTCCTATAGCCCTCGGCATTCCAGCGCGGAAGTGGGGATACAATTCGGCGCGGAGCCATGGCCTTCGTCCGATCGGCTTGGGGGGGAATGCCCCGCAAAACCGTGGTGGCAGGATTGCTGTCCAGCTATTACCCCTCCATCCCCAGACCCAGGACATGTTCGTCTTTGTCTTTGTCTTCGTCTTCGCTTTCGCAGCATCATTCAAGCTCCGATAGTCTTGCATCCGCTGGGAACCGCCGCTCTTCCGCCTTTAGCCCCCGTCACGCCCACAGGCGCCAGCTAGCCACAATGTCGACACAAGCCGCGCACCCGGCGCTGCTCATTCCTGGGCCAATCGAGTTCGACGATGCTGTTCTCCAATCAATGAGCCACTTCAGGTAATGCTGCCATTCCACAGCCCAGATCTGATCGAGGGACTGGCTAATTGTTCCCGCAGCGAGAGCCATGTCGGCCCTGGCTTCGTGGCCACCTTTGGCGAGACTCTGAGCATGCTCCGCCAGCTCTTCCAGTCCACCGATCCTGCCTCTCAGCCTTTCATTATCAGCGGCTCCGGCACTCTGGGCTGGGACTTGGTGTCTGCCAACTTGATTGAGCCCGGCGAGGATGCTCTGGTGTTGAGCACTGGCTACTTTGGTGACAGCTTTGCCGACTGCTTGACCACGTATGGAGCCAAGCCTACCAAGCTTGAGGGACCTATTGGCGGCCGACCTCAATTCCCGGAAATTGAGAAGGCATTGTCGGAGAAGAAGTATAAGCTTGTTACCGTCACCCACGTCGACACTTCTACTGGCGTTGTAAGCGATCTCAAGGGCCTCGTCCAGGCCGTCAAGAAGGTTTCTCCAGACACCTTGGTCATTGCGGACGGTGTTTGCAGTGTAGCTTGTGAGGAGATTGCATTTGACGACTGGGGCTTGGATGGCGTTATCACTGCCAGCCAAAAGGCGATTGGTTGCCCTGCGGGACTGTCCATCTCGATATTCAGTGGCCGAGCCATGGAGGCTTTTAAGAACAGAAAGTCACCTCCTGGGTCTTACTTTGCTTCGATGAAGAACTGGACACCTAGTATGTTCTCTACATGCGTGTCCATTGCGCATATTCCGTTCAAGCAAACGAATTTGATGCTGACGTTAAATCTCATCTAGTCATGCAAAACTACGAGGCCAAGAAGCCTTCGTACTTTGCCACCCCATCACCGCAGCTCATTCACGCACTCAACACCGCCTTGAAGCAGATCCTGGCACGACCGCTGGCTGAGCGCTTCCAGAGGCACAAGGAGGTGTCCGACAAGGTGAAGAAGGCGATTTCCGACCTTGGCCTTCAAATAGTTGCAACCAAGCCTGAGGACCAGTCACACGCCATGACAGCCATATACTTGCCCGATGGCGTCCAGATTCCAGATGTTCTGCCTAAGCTGCTCAGCAAGGGCGTCATCTTCGCCGGTGGCTTGCACAAGGCGATTGCGACCAAATACATCCGATTTGGACATATGGGCGTCTCAGTGGTAAGGCTCACCTACTTTAACAATACCAGTGATAAAATGCTGACAGTTAATATTACAGACGGACCCCAACAGGACGGATGTCGACAAGGCTCTTGATGCCCTCAAGACCAGCTTGGAGGAGTGCGGATATAAAGCCAACGCATAGGATTCAGGAGGGCGGTGGCGCTGGCATTTATGAACGAGGGTAGGCGTGTTATAATAGCTAAACCAAGCAAATTAAAACAAAAATTACCATGTCCTATAGGATGAGTGGCGTTTACGATGCTGCTTGGAAGAGTCGAGGCAATTTGCAAGTCAATCAAGGTTATTACACCCTTTACCCGAGCAAACGCGTCTTCATTAATAATACGCGGTTTCCATAGCGGCACGATTACGGAGCACACCTGGGTGACTTGTCGCCACAGATTGCAGGTACTACTATTAAGCGCCTACCTATTGAGCGAACGCAGGGCTACGTGAATGTGACAAAACATATTTGATTGCGGGCATGTAACTTCATAGTCCCGCCCTATAGACTCTAGGCTTGCGCCTCACTTTGATCAGGAGGGGGGAAGAGCAGTTGAAGACAAGGCTGTCATACCACACGAAAAGTACCGATACATTGGATGGTAACGTCATGAGAACGCTAACTCCGGCCTAGCGATAGCAACGACGTAGTAGGTTTAGCAGGTCGATGCAATATCTCCGGACGGCGAGGTAGGTACCTGCTACCGAGGTGCCGTAGCAAGCTGAAGCTGGGTGTGGGCGGCTAGCAGCAGGTAACGGTACAAACTCTGTCGTCATGCCAATCATCTAGGAGGATCTCTGAGGCCTGGGTGACAAAACAGTGAGATAAACCGGACAAGAATAGTACAGAAAGATAGAAAGACCTCCTAAAGCTCATCCTCCACTGTCTTTGAAGAATTTCCAGCTGCCAGTAGCAGAGCGCTTTGCTTGTCTTGGATCCCCTCCTGGTGTACGTATCTCTGCTATAGGAACGGCGTAGACAGCTGCTATATGCGCCGTGGCACCGCTGACAATTGCTGGTCTTCAACGCAGTTCCCAGGCATCGGCCGCCTGAAGAGCCTCCGCCCTCCCCACTGCAGCAACCAAGCAGACGGGGGCCAGCCTTAGCTCATTTCCGCTGTCCAGCAAGCACAAAAAAAAGGCTCCGCTGCAACACCTGCTTAACCTCGTCTCCCCACCGCGCCGCCCGCCTTTTTCACTCTCCCTCACTTCCTCGCATTTTTCTTTTCCACGACCCGCGCTCGTCTTTCCCTTCTTTTCCTGTTGCCGTGCCTCTTCTTCCCCGCCGAGAGAACGCAGAGCGAATCTCCCAACAAACGCCTCCGACGCACCGCACAGCCGCCATTTTGTGCGCTGCGTCGCCCATCGATTTCGAATCGTGATCTCAACTTCCCCCCGCCTTGCACCCCCCTCGTTCGCTGTCTGCCCACCATGCCCACCATTGAGGAGCTCGACAGCACGGTCCGGGCCTTCTATGAAGGTCGCGGCGAGCAGGTATGCGCGTCTTTCTTGTTCAAATTTTCTGGTGGGACCGTATTGAAGCTAATCCATGCCTTTTCTCTCGCTCCCTGTATAGCAAAAAGCAGCTCAAGCAGCCTTGAACCAGGTAAATGCTTCTCGTCTCGTTTGCCTCGGAGCCACCAAACTCTACAGCTGGGATGGCACCAGGCAGCGCGTTGGAGCGATGTTACTAATTTTTGTGTCAACTGCAGTTCAAGGAGGATCCTGATGCCTGGCTCATGGTCGACAAGATTCTCTCCGACGCGCAGTATCCCCAGACGAAGTGTACGTGATCCTTCCCCC
>PXNZ01000275.1:0-32403 GCA_003012085.1 Trichoderma brevicompactum | reverse complement strand
TTGTAGTTCTTAACTAGTGATCTTGTGATATCTATCATAAATACTAAACGCAAACCAAAGTAACACACCATTGCTACAACAGGTTGTTATGCGCCCCCCCCGCCCCGCCCCCTTTTTTTTTTCAGGTTTCGGCGATGCGCTATATTGTTGTTTGATATACTCTGCATTTGTTGCGTGGTACTTTGTATATACGTAGTATTAAGGCTTTACACATCAAGGGAAAATAAATTAAATGAAACATGATTTAAATCGAAGCTTCAAGTTGTGCAGCAATTTGCTTTGCTATAGTTATTATCGAGAGATATTCCTAATCTCCACTAGATCCTCTGCCTCAATACCACTGCGGTACAACAGTACCACCTTGCAGAGCGTACCATTCAGGTGGATTTATATTGGTATTTTAGGCTCCTCGTTTCTGGCTCGTACCTTTCATTATAATATAGACTCCTCTCCAAGCCCCTTTCTACCATATTCATTACATGTAATTAATGCCTTACAAGGTTGTTGCTGGGAATAGATAAATTCTCTACATAATAATATAAATCATTTCTACTACTACCCAAGTGGTTTCTACCTGAAAGCCTTGCCTTTTTTAGAATAGGTTGTAGTAATTTATACAACCCATGAGTTCGCCAAAGCTCTCTCTCTGACCGAGGTCCGGTGAATATGGTGACCAAGGATGGACTGCCATGCCCGTAGTCTCGCAAATCCACATCTCCTCAGGGTAATGTAATCCAATTTTATCCACAGTTATATCAGATGGTAGTAATAGGAGCCTACCACAGTGCACAAGACTCTCGGCCAACGTTGAACGTCTATGAAGGCCAAGGAAAAGTGAGCACGAACGCCCAAAGCTCTTGCGTGGCCCAACGTTCAAAGAAGTCGTCCAATGAGCTTGCAAAGAATGGGCATCGGTAGCTTCGCCTTTTTTCCCCTTCATTCCTTAGACTCTCCCATAATTATAAACTCTTTTACGCCCATAAAACACCACAGAATTCAAGGGCTATAGCCAAGGTCAAAGAAATATCTTCACAATACATCCTCTCTACATACAAAGCTGCAAATTAATCTTATAGGGAAGAAAGTTTGACTAGGCGCTAGTTTCCAATTTAAATACAAACATCACTACAAATCTCCAAGGTTAGCACACAGTGTTCATTATAGCCATGGGCAGTAGATGTATACTGCTAACACTCACTATTTCAGCCATCGTACACTAGTAGCTGCTTTTATTATTATTATAGATAAATTACCGGATAAGTATAAACAATTACGTAGCTACTATCTAACCAAAGTCGGACAGTCTATATAGGGCGCATTATGGGCTCTTTTCAACATCTCCCGCCCACGCCCACGCTGTTCCCCCAGCTCATCTTCAAAAACATTACCATAGTGGACAGTATTCTCCTCTTCCAACCTCTAACCTTCACTGATTCCTCTTTCACGGCAACTTTCACCCCTTGCTCACCATCATGAGCCATGCGAGGGTCTTCGGCCAGAACGGCGCGATGGCTGCTCCTCAGCGACCTCCACTTTAAGCACAAAGACTTGGACCGAGTGCGGCAGACGGCACAATGGATTGTTGCGGAGGCAGAGAGAAATAAAGTCGGGAGGGCGGTGGTGTGTGGCGATCTTCTGACGAGCCGCACGACGCTGTCGACGGACGTGCTGTCTGCGTGTTACCGCTTCATCGGCCTCCTCAGCGATACCGTGCCGCGAGTCCATATCGTGCTCGGCAACCATGACCTCGCCTACCGCCGTGACTACCAGACCACGGCCCTTGATGCCTTCAATATCAAACGCTTGGCCCCGTACATATCGCTACATAGTGCCATTGCCCATTACGAATGGGACGGCCGGAGCGTCCTGCTGCCGCCGTTTCGCGAGGAGCAGGACGAGCTGACGGAGGCAGTGGATGCCCTTTGCCCCAGGGAGGCGAGCAAGACTGTTGCCTTTGCCCATCTGGCAATCAACAAGGCTATCACGCAGCGCTATGTGGTTGGTACTGGCGTCGACAAGATGCGCGCGGCGAGCTCCATCACATACCGTGGCTTGACAGGCCCGGATCGGTTTGCTTCTCTGGCCCGAACGTTTACGGGACATTTTCACAGTCACCAAACCATTACCCAGGAGCAATCCGGCCGCAACATGGTCGATCTGCGAGGCAGCGTCACATACCTAGGCTCGCCCTTGCAGTTGACCTGGGGCGATCTCTACGACGAGCAGAGGGGCGTCGTCTTGTTCGATCCGGAAACGCTCGAGCACGAAATGCTTGTTAACCCATATGCCGTTGGCTACACAACGGCCGACTTGCAGCAAGTTCTTGACGGCAAGGTTGACGAGGGCCCCATTATGGGCAAGCATGTCATGCTCCTTGGCGAGCTTACCAATCTCAAGTATGCCACAGCTCGCGTCAAGCTTCTCTCACTAGGCGCGCGAAGTGTGCGGGACTGGACTCCCATGGGATTTGCTTTGAACGCCAACCATCCGTCATCCGGCGGCTTCGGCGCATTAGCGCCGGCGAGCGATGCCGCTGTCCAGCTCTCCGAGGACTCCACCAAGGACGAGTCTGGTCCGGGCACAACGAGCGACGGCATCTCGGGTTCTAGCTCTGGCAAGGAACCTCAGGCTGCAAGACTGGATCTCGCCGTAGAAGCCCGCGAGTACGTCGAATCATTGAAGCTAGACGAGTCTCTTCTCTTGCGCCGAAACGAGTTGGTGCGGGTTGGCCAGCGGATAATCCAAGTCTCCTGTGAGATCGCAGACCAGGATGGCGACCCCGAGGTTCACCACCGAGACTTCTTGGATGGATCATCTCAAGCTGTCGGCACAAGGACCGCCACCGAGCTGGCAGAGCCCTCGATCCACACCTTCGTAGCCGAGCCGCGGAAGCTCACAATCACCAACTTTCTTGGCGTACAGGGCACTATCACCATCGACTTCGGACAGGACCTTACGCGTGGATTAATCTTCCTAGTCGGCGACAATGGCTCCGGTAAGAGCACGCTCGTTGAAGCCATGGTTTGGTGCCAATTCGGGCGGTGTATTCGCAGCGGGCTAGCAGTCAACGATGTCGTCAACGACAATGTGGGTAAAAACTGCTCTGTCATGATGGAGTTCGCCAATGGATACACCATTGCGCGGTATCGCAAGCACAAGAGCTACGGCAACCGCGTCGTGATCTCGCTGCACGGCGAGCCGCAGCCGCAGCTCGAGCACCCAGATCCGCGCGCGACGCAGGGGGCCATCAACGAGCTGCTTGGTACGGACTACGAGACGTATGTCAGGACGGTCGTGCTAAGCCAGGAGAGCGCAGCGAGTTTTCTGAACTCGACGTCAGCGCAGCGGCGCGACCTGATCGAAGCATCCCTTGGGCTGTCGATGCTGGATCAGTGCGGGCAGGTGTCAAAACTATTACTCAAGGACATCGACAACGACATAGATGAGGTGGAGGGAGAGCTGAAAGGCTTGCTTCGGACTAAAGAACTCTCCCAACAACGGCTCGAAGATCTGGGTCGGGCACGGAAGGAGGCGGAGGAGGCGGAGAAGGCTGTCGCAACTTTGAGGACGGCTATTCAGAAGCATACAGATCCAAAAAAACGAATCGATGAGCAACGGCCATCCAGCGAGGAGCGTACACCGTTTGAGCACGAGTACCCCGAGAGCGACATAAGCATCGCAGATGGGGAGCAGCAAACCTTGGCCGCAAGCAAGGGAGCCGAAGGCTTGCTGAGGTTAAACCAGCCCGCTAAGCTCAGCACGGGTTTCCACGTTGAGATATCCACGTTGCATGACCAAATCGATATTGAGCAGGAGAGTTTGCAAGGGCTGGAGGACTCGTATGCCCGGATACGTCAACAGACGCATGCCGAGCCGACGTCATGGCTCGGCCAGGCGAAGCGGCAAACAAGTCAAAGACTCGAGGCTACGGCCGTGGCTCACCCCATAGGCCTGCACAAGCTCCTACACGCTGTGAAAACCGTCATCCTCTACTTTCGATTGATGGCCATTAGGGGCCTCTTAAGCGTATCCAGGATTCTGAGAGGCGGCTCTCAGGACTATAACCAAGAGGCAGCCATCAATAGCCTCCGCGAAGACATCAAGAACAGCGCATCACGACTGCAAAACGTGGAGCGTGAAGCGAACAGAATCATTGCTCTAGAAGACCGCGCTATCGATTATGCTGCCACAACAAAGGAGCAGCTCGCGCAGGCCATCCAGGCTCAAAAGGTATGCGAAGTCCTGGAGCAGCAGGCAGCCACATACACAAGCGTGGTAGAAAAAGAGCAGTCATCTTTACACTCACTATGCTCAAAACACGATGCGTTAGCCACTAAACTTGAAGGGCTTGCCGCCGATCGCGAACTCTTCGCCTTTTGGTCCTCTGCCCTAGCGAAGCGCCCCCGTCGTGCCCCCTCGTCTTCTTCGACCAGATCCACGGCGAAAGCAACAGCCAACTTTCGCGAGCACGTCCTTGGGAAGTCCTTGTCGGAGCTCAATGCGCACTTTGCGCAGATCCTTACAGTGCTCTACGATGACACGAGCCAAGGGCATGTCATGGCAACGGGAATGTTACGTTCGCTGTTCGACTCTGACTTTGTCGACGCCATGGTGAATACATCATTTTCCTCTTCGGGATGCGTCCACCCCAAGCTCGCCTACGGCAAGCGCTCTGGTGGTGAGCGCAAGCGCATCGACCTAGCGCTCTTCTTTGCACTGCTGCAGCTGACATGGGCCAGGAGCGCCCACCGCGCATGCTATGTGCTCATCGACGAGGTATTTGACAGTCTAGACGAGGCGGGTCAAGCTGCTGTGGTCAGGTGGTGTGGGCTCATATCGCAGACAATGGCCGACTGGATTTTGATGATTACGCATAGCCGATTCTTGGTCGAGCAAGATCCGGTTGAAGACGCGGGCAAGGCCGTAGTTGTGAGGGCAAGGATGGGACAGAAAGGGACGGAGCTGGTTGTTGACGGACGGAGAATTGGTGATTAAGATGGTACTTGAGACGCCTGAGGAGGTTTGCCACATTGTTCGCAACTAGGAAAGGGCATGCTGCTCAAGCCTGCCGTAGAGCTTCAGTGTACATGGATTAGAAAAGTCCAACTTTGGTCAGTTGGAAGCGGGCATATTTGGAGTTAGGACAAGTCAAAACGGCGTACCATTGTCTTTAACCTTGGCATGCAATTAATTCAATAAGAATCCTCCCCAGAAAGTACGATATAAATATTATCACAAATGAACTGTTATATGTTAGTAATCATCGTATTGTATATCTAGTTAGCCATCTAAAAGAAGTCAGTGCTTAGTGGTTGGGCCCTACTCTGGGATATATCAAGCAAGCCCTTCAACTTGAGATTTCATCAATAGAAATTCCAGAGTGTTTAATGTGGTTATTATTGCTTCTGTCTCTCTTCTTCACAACCCAAATAACTTCTGAAAAGCCGCAAAGTCCTAACTTTAGCTCCTTAAACTCATCCCAAACCTCCTTCGAGTATTTCTTTAGCCTACTAAAGCACTCCTCAATCGGGTTAGGGTTAGGTAAGTACCACTAGGGCATTCCTGCTTAAACACCTCACTAGACAAAAGATTGGGCGACTGATCTGATGTTTAGCAATCGGTCTAGCAGACTACTAGTTATATAGGATCAACCATGCCGGAATGTGACACATAATAGTTTCAAGAGTTTGTATTGCATCAAGTACTGTATGCGTAGTAATACAATGAGCACTGCAACATACATGTGTGTTTGTTAAGGAGTTTATATCGACGGGATAGCTATTTGTAACAGTTCTCCCTTTGTAGTAACCAGGCGACGGGGCTCTCACTATACCTTGTTCTATCTTTTACTCTATGCAACGATATTCATACTGATTATACCTTGATCTCTTCCAATTGCACTACTGCTGTTGACTTCTAATATTTTATTTCACATATACAAGTCGCGCAGTCATGATTTCTTTGACTTCATTTTGTGATGTAAGTATGTTTCTACTACTTTGATAAGCATTGTATTGGTGCACTGATTAATCCAGGTGCCATTCCGCATCTGTTGATTGTTATAGAGTGGCTTTTACCATACAACTTCAAAATGTTTTTACTGTATTGAGGGCTATTGATGCTTGTTGGATAGCGTTGAAGCAATATTACAAGAATGTATCTCTGAAGTCTTCTGGGAAAAGGGTCTGTACAACTAATTATTCTCTCTAGAGGGTGGTCCAGCTAGAGTGAAGCACTTTTACAGCTCTAGTTCGTGTTTCAAGTCTTAATAGGGATGGTAATGGGCTGCTCCTTAAGTGGATAGAATATCGTGAATAAATAATCTGGTAGAAGCTGATCGCGTGCCGTTGTAATGGCCAAGATCGCTGCGTCAGAGGAGGGGGCCAGTTATGCAGCTGTGGGTCGACTACGTAGCACTCCGTAGTGCGGGGTGAATTCCATTGTGAATAGTTGAGATTGTGTATGTATTATAGGCATCAAGGCTTCCCATACTTGTTAGCCCAGCCTCTACTCATCACTTGCGCCCTTTAGCTTATTAAATATTGCTTGCAATTAGAACCTCCATCAGTCATTATACATATTAAATTATTATCGCGAGGGTCCCGGTGTATCGTAACGCGCAAGCCGCGTCCGCGGGTGTGCACCCAACACCACGTCATAACGTCAAGAAGAGAATAAGTTTCGCTCTGATCATTTCAAGCGGCATCTACTGTTTCAATTCGAGGTTAGCCTACTACGATTACGGATGGTTTATAGAAACCGCTTAGGATGCTCACTACTGTCTAACTATCCCTTATTAGTGTTTACCATCTACTCCCTTATGGAACAAATTATTCACAATATCGACCCCGATGGAGATACTATCCTTACCCTCCGCAAGCCAGACCCACCGTTTGCGGTAGACAGCTCATTCCAGATATGGGACAGAGCTCTGCCACAATATTGGACAGAGGAAATGCATCGGAGCGAATGGCACTTACAAAACTCTGCATGGGCCAGATGGCCGACTTCTAATAGCGAATTAGACGTAAAATTGTGCCTTTCATCGAAACACTTGAGACTAGCATCTGCATACTTCCAAAAGATGCTGTCTAATCAATGGCTGGAGACCAATTCTGGCAATGGTTTTCTTTACAATATTGTTGCCGAAGAATGGGATTCCCAAGCGTTGTTCATTGTATTGAATATACTTCATGGACGAACGCAAGTGGTACCTCAAAAAATCGACCTTGAAACGCTTGCAAAAATAGCTGTGCTTGTCGACTACTATCAATGCCATAACGCTGTTGAATTCTTTGCAAAAACATGGATCTCGCACCTAAAAGGACCTCTCCCTTCAGTTTATGGAAGGGATCTTTTGCTTAGATTGTTGACATCTATAGTATTTGAACAAGATGACACTTTTTATGAATTGACAAGAACTATTATATACCAAAGTAGAGGCCAAATTCATTCACTAGGCCTGCCAATTCCAAAAAATGTTATCGGTGAGTCTTAAAAATGGTATGGTCAACAATGCCACTAACTCTATCTAGACGCTGTTGATACAAAGAGAGAGGAGCTCATCTCTAATATCCTTTGCAGTCTCCATGACCTGAAAGCTCAGTTCTACAAAGATAACACAGAGTGCTCCTTTGAGTGTTATTCACTATCACTGGGTGCCCTCGTGAAGGGCATGAATACATTGGGACTGCTTGATCCGCCACTGGAGCCACCATTTTTGGGCTATAGTGTCATATCATTGGAAAAAGGCCTTCGTGAGATCAGAGTGCCAATATACAACGAAGCCCCTCGACACCATCTGTCTGTGGGCTTCACGGGTTTCGGTAGCAATTATGAGCACCTTAATCCCCGCACTTGCAGTCTCGCTACGAAAATCGCATTAATCATCGACGAGCAACTAGAAAATCTGGATGGCTTACGCCTTAGAGACTTTGTCACACGAGAATGAAAGGCAAATCATATGTTTTTCCTAAAGTTAACTTATTAATCTCCTACTGGATCTACCACCTGATTCGCCATTGACTAATTTAACAAGCCTTTGTCATCTTACATCCAGAAATTATGACCTATTCAACCGTAAATAGGGGAAATGTAATCTTAGGCTAGTTTTCCATACATTTAACCAACTGATGTCTAAAGTTTATAGGCAGTATGCTTAGAGTAAGAGGATGTAACAGAGTTGGAAGAGGTGCCAACCTTGCCAATAGAGCGAAAAAGATTCGACAATGCCAAATGCGTTATAGCGGGCATTGCCTCTTACAATAGCCTATAAGGCCTCTGGTCCTAGTATAGAGGAAGAGTTGAAACTAAATGGAAGGTTCCCAACTCCCTGCTAAGTCTCTTTATCCCACATATTATCCACATATCTGTGTTCTGCAATAGCGATATATAAACTGCAGGACTAATAATGAAAATAAAACCTTTAATCATACGTGTTTGAAGAAGATGCCATCTTGGGTTAATGCAAATGGAATGTGCCCTTACTTTCCATTTGCAAACTTTATACCCTATTTGGTAAGAACCCTTTGGGTACCTAATATTCCATCTAAATCTTTTGGCTAACAGATTCACGGGAGTTCATGCTCATGAATATAATATAAAAGCTAACGCGAATGGGACGTGGTGATAGATGAAAGTGACAGTACTGTATCAATTTTAGCCATGCTACTTTATCTATGAAGAAGTTTTCTTTGTAACAGAATTCTCAATTGCAAATGAGTCTCAAGTGTACGCATATTCTAGCGGATACTTTACCGTAATGCTAGAATGGCGAAAACAACCCTCAGCACTCTTGCTTTTCTTTTTTTCTTTTTGTTTTCGTCTTCTTTGTTGGAATAGGTAATCAAAGAGTAGTGATCACTATTAAGTGCTACACAGTAAACACTTCCCAGACACCAAGTTCCACTTCAACTTCGATTGGTCAGCCGCCATGAGTCTTTATAAAGCAGGCTAGCGTCACATTCTCTCCCCAGCAAATCGCATCGCACGCCGCGGAAGCGATGGAGCAATGTGGGTGCTGGCTTGGGGTTAAGCCGACAAGGGAGGGAAGAGAGGAGTCACAACGAAATTGCAGGCTGCATAAAAGAGTCACGATGTGCTGCATCCAGTGCTTCGCCTCGCATGATGAGTCTAAGCCGGAGATTACCTTCTATAGTTGTGAGGAACGGGAGTTGAAAAAAGTTTGAGCTGACAGCGCGTTGCGGATACTTTCGGGAACATATTGAGAGGTTTAGCAGGAGGAGATGCGTTGTGATTCTAAGCCTTTATTGTTAACAGATACGCCGTACGTAGTAGAGGGCATTATTAGAGCGTGTCACTCTTAGTATGAATTAGCTGATGAGAGGCGACGTCACGCACACGTATCAGCGTGCGCACTGAAGTCGTAACCAGTGAAAAGAGTCGAGAGGCCTTTTTACCCGGTCGACGATGAGCTCAGCTTTTAGTTGTTTAGTGATTTTTTACCACTACTAAGACGATGCGGGCATTCAATTAAACTTTGATACAGGTAAATAATAATCACTTGATGGGCGAGCTTTTTTTTTTTTTTTTTTTCTTCTTTTTTTGGATCCATGTGTATTATCCCGCTCCCCAGAATAGGAAACGTGGGCCAGCGGTGACCGCTTAGGCTCGCTTTTAAAATTTGCAGCCGTTCTACCGTGACTCAGCCGGAACAAAGAAGCCGTAAAGGAGGTGTGTGACTTGCAGGCACCAATTTGATTAGAGTTGCCTGGCAGGCATTTAGAAGCAACGATGAAAATGAGTTGATGCTACTTGTTCGTGGCGGTGACTTTGTTCGGCACATGTACCCAACAGCAGTGCATGGTAGAAGTAGCATGTACAACGCATCCAGAAGCCTCAATTGTTGGCCGGGCAAAACGCCTCAGCAAAAGCCTCGCAGCCTTTTCCATTGTTCCGTCATAACATAGGAGGATTCTCAATGTGCCAGCGATAAAGTGTTGCGCGGTCATTTTTGCGTATGCGTGTGCAAATGCGCACGCTTTTTCAGCCCATGCGTGTCCTGTGGTGAATTTTGTCTGCCTGAGCGATAAAGGGTGCTGCCTGAGTCCTCAGCCCAAGGCCAATATTCAGGCAGAACTCGTCATCCCCCCCGGCCTCGCCTTTTCTCCACATTCGCGGCAAGCCGGAAAAGTCATCGTTCAATCTCCAATGGCCGGCTCTTACAGGCTCACGGGTACCGTCCCCCACAAGGCTGGCGCCAGGGGAGCGCAAAACAAGCTTCGCTCGATCCATTTGCGCGCAACTTGTACCCGGAACGATGGCTGACCCACGCCATGAGTCAATTGGGTGGGCTGTGGTGCACGCGGCCGGGCTAACGAGGTTAGTTTGTGACTGCGTATGTGAGTTTCGTACGTCGCCTGCGCAAAATGAGGGTCTTGAGGATGATGGGATGAAAATTTTCTAGATGCCGAACACTAGCCTCGTGGCCGTGATGATGGCTGTGGGCCGAACACACGTATTCCGACCGCCTGGGATGTCACCGCAAGGGGGGCCAGGATGAAGTTTGTTTGGAACCTAATTGTGTATATATAGATTCGCTGATGCCTGGTTGTTGTGGTCCATCATCTCAGGCAGACATCAATCAACAACAACAATAAAGCAAGCAGCATTCCAAGCAGCTCTTGACACAGTTTTGAAACACACCAATCAAAACAATTCATTCCAATTTGTATGCTCACCAGCTCCCAACCCACAAACAATCTAAACATTAAACCAACCAAAATGAACAGCAACTCCAACAACAACTCTTCTGAGTCTTCTAACAACATGTCTCTCATCGGACATCACGGCGGCGTTCAGATCGGCAAGGCTGAACGGCCCGGCCCCTCTCTGGGAACCAGCAGCAAGGATCACAAGTCCAAGTCTTCATCCTCATCCTCTTCTTCTCGCTCTCAAACCCTTGATCGTCGCGGCTTCGGCCAGATGATTGACGGCATCCTCCACAGCCAGCGCCGCGATGAGGCGCAGGCTCGTGCCTCTGCCTTGGCAGACGACCGGAGCGACACTGCTTCGCTGTCATCAGTCGCCACAGAGAAGAGAGCTCTATTAGGGGGCAAGTCCTCATCGAGCTCAAAGAGCTCATCAGGCAAAGAACCAAAACTACCCAATATCAACGAGAGCATGATGCCTCGCGCAAGATTTTGGTCATGAAGCGACACACACACAAACACACACACACACATACGAATACTCTCTCTGTTTTACTTTATTGTTTTCTTTTGTCATCCAATTGCAGGCGGGATGCCACCAAAGTGTTTAATATAGAAGCGTGAAAAGGATGCAGCATGATATTGGGAATTTAGACGACTGGTCGACGAGTTATGGTTATTTTGAAAAGACGAAATCACTTTTTTTTTGCTCGATATGCTTATAGTTAGAAATATTTCTTCAAATTTACAATACGCCACTTCGTCATTATATACCATATTGCCTTATTACTGACTGTGGAAGTGACCAAGTCTTTTGTTTTCATTGTTATAAATACCCCTGTTTGCCGATCTCATAGGGCACTAGCTACTCCGCTTTTGTTGACGTAGACATCAATGCCCTTTTACATCCATTGTCCAACTGAGCATGGTCTCGCCGAAAGAGGTACTAGGTGGTGTTTCAACAAAGTAAATACTGCCTGAAAGGTATTATAATACAAGTCTGATGCCCTCGAAAGCGCTCATAGGCTGCTGCGCGCTAGTTTGATCAAGGTGCCTAGAGTAGTCTCAATCAGCTACCTCTTTCATATAGTAAGGCGCTAGGAAGCATACAGTGAAGAAGCATTGACTAGACTCTATTTGAACATCATCAATACCGAACTAAAGCTGTAATAACACTATGTATATCAACTAAATAATGAAAGCAGCTTCTCAGCCTTGGTAGCCCAAGGTCTCCCATTGCCCATTACACTCAAGAGCTAGTTGCTCAGCCTTGCTGATATATTAACAACATGCCGTATTATATCTAACTCTAATGGTTATAAAGAGAACATATTATCCTAATGTGTCAATATTTAGGAAGATGACTGTATAAATGAAGTTAAAGATACATATCAAAACACAATTATGCCACAGGGATTTCCATTCAACGGCAGAAATGAGACACGTGACTCCAAGCTACGACAGCTGACACTTCTCCGCTCTAAACTCTCAGCAAACCTTTGCGAAGCCATCTTCTTATAGGCTTCCGACATTGAACAAGGCATTTGAAGCAGGAAAATGAACACGCCGCCGACTGGGAATCCAAATTCTTCTCATGCAGCCGAGTCCGTGGTCAATTACACGCATGATAACCTCTTTAAGCTGCCGGAATAAGTGGTCAAGAGCCAAGAAGAAGCGACTCCGGAGCCACAATCCGAAGAAGACGTCGAGGAGTGCTACCAATGGCGATGCGAAGAGCTGCGCAACCACTTTAAACCGGACGGAGCTGACAAGCTCCGGATGGGCATCTCCCGGCACGATTACTGAGAACTTGAATACCTCCACTATAGCGAGGCACCCCAGAAGCGGATGTGGCAGAAGGTTCGTGCCGTACACGGAGCCCACGGGAGATTACTGGCGGACTCTCGCAATGCTCTACAAGCGTCTCCTGAAGCACAGCGGGCTTTCTTTGACGCAAATCAGGGAGATTCGATGCTCGATCGAGGATCAAAAATACTGGCAAGACGAGGCAGAGCTATATCAATAACAGGTTACCATCCGCGAGGATGAGATGTGGCAGGCGCTTCTAGAGAGGGACCGGGTCCAGCATCGACGTCAGGCAAGGAGGCCGAATTCACGAAAACAGGGAGTGCAGCCAGATGGCAATATCGCAAGCAGAACAAGGTCCCAGAGCGAGTGCAGGAGTAACGAAACGTGTGTCTCACGGTGCTTGTATCCAGCGCTGAGGCTGCATGGTCGTGTTGACCTGTTGCAATCCGAACACTGCGAGGAAGCACTCCAAGGCGCCGCAGGAGGAGCATGAGCATATCGTGAAACTCAATCATGTATAGAGAGGCTGGTCTGGATTTCCATCAGCTGGATTAGAAGGATATTCATTGTATCTCGTCTATCCTCATGTTCTAATGGTCTACGAACTGGTTCTGGCGAAGTATGCTACAACTTCGCCGCGGATAATCGTCGAGTATATACCTTTGAACCTCCCTGAAAGACCTCTATGAATGCTACGGGTAACGGTTCGGCCCATCCAGCATATATACGTACAAGGTATGGCTTACCGGGACGTAAAGCCAGACAACGCCTTGTGTCAAAGAGAGACCACGAAATTATAGTGAAGCCCGCCGACTTTGGTACACCAGAGCACAATGATGCGGACTTCGCCGGAACAGAGAACTATGCGATCTCTGAAATAGCTTAGAAGCTCAGACAGTATACGAGCCGGCTCGACATGTCATCGCTTAGTCTCATTGGCATGCAATCATACAATTGAAACGCTACCTTGGACGACTAGATGGCCCTAGGCCTTGGCTTGTGGCGATACTTGCCTAATTCGAAGAGGCATTGGGGCAGTTCCATCCTTTGCTAAAAGAATTGCCTCGCAGCAATGCCGAAACGAGGTGGAACACCTAGAAGTTCTCTACGTAGCTGTGGGAGCATATCAGGATTGAAAATGTCTCGCCCATCAAGGAACTTGTTGACGCAGACTGTGAAGACGCCGTCAACAGCAAAAAAAAAAACCTTCCAAGTCAATGATATGTGATATCTCCTGACGACAGACGAGTATGGAAAGCCCGGCGAAGCCTAAACAATTCCTTCTCGACAGCCCACGCATGTGTCATGCTGCTTGCTAAACATTGCTCCGAAGAGGGCATACTCTTCCCGATACCTTGCTCCCTATGACCTAGATAGCAAGGTATTTATTCCCGGTGTAGACACCGCGCCAAGATGGGTGAAAGCCAAGGAGACGTCTTCTGTAACAGTCATGCTGAACTACAGGCCGACTGAAAGGGCTATGGTATCGAAGACGGCAATCAAGTCGATACAAATCAAGTGGTGAGATTCATGCAGTGACCCCATGCATTCTGGATGTTGACCCATTGCTGGCTTAATCGTAGTCTAGTCATCATAGCAAACTGTCTTCAAAATGCACATCTCGACGCACAGACACCAACAACCCATAAACCTCTTTCTCTCCTTATTGTTCTATTCTAGTAAACTAGGATAGTTGAAGGAACCCGAAACAATTAATACACGGTTCTCAGGCTGCTGAATGATGAATTCCCTATTGTAGTAGACTTTTACTGCCACAACAGCCAACTACTATACTTGTTCCTAAACTATGACAAAACGATGACAAGGGGTTAACAACTGTCACCGGTCACGATGTCGGGCCAAGTATATGGATGCTCGTCTATATTCAATTACGGCTACCGCGTGGCTACCCCGGTATCCACACGATAGATGGGTATCTAGTTAAATCACATTCATTGTAAACTCTCTCGTCCCTTTTGGAGCACGTCTATCATGCGAGAGTAGAGCCCCTCATCTTCCTGGTCCCACGTCTGGTCGTTCGGAAAAACAACCTTTCGGAGCTCGTTCAACAGTGGAATAAGTTGCCGATAGTAGGGTGTAAAATCCCTGCTTATCAACTGCATGAAAAACGATTCCATCACCACGGTTCCCAGTTTGATCGTGGCAAGCCACTCAGTGGTTTCATAATTCCACCTATCCAAGTCTTGAACCACTCGCCTCTTACCTGGCCCGTCATAGTGGATGCATATCCAGTAGAGAACCCAAAAGAAGGATTCCAGATCATGCATAAAGGAATGCCGCTTGCCTAGCAGTGCCCTAATGGCCATGAAGGCCCTCGTACCAATTTTCTCCTTCGTTTCAGTGGCACTTAGACGTCGCTCCTCGATAGCAAAGTCGAGATCGATTAGGAACGATGGCCAAGAGGGATTACCTTCGTCCTCATTGATGATCAAATTATGAATAGAGATGTCCCTATGTAGGAAGCCAGCCTTGTGTAAGGATTCATGTCCTCGAATACAATCTTCAAACGCCGCAAGAAGGGCGGCTGGCGAGCTCGCTTTATAGATGGCCTTTCCATAGTCACGAACAATAACACGTCTATGCACCCTATTCGCAAATACCCCTCTGGTAGTCGACAGTGCCGAGCGTGATCGCTTCTCATGGGGGTCATGGGCGCTTATTTGGCTAAAGTTTCGCTTCACACCAGCAACGCTTCGGCCCTCGCCTTTATTTGCACCAATCACATCGTCATCAGGCGCGAAAGAGTCCCTTTTCAGAGGCCAAGTGTTTGCGTCTGCGAGATTCAAACCGCCTCGTATGCTATCCCGAACCTCATCAACCTGCGAACGAATATGGACAGTCTCGTGGTGGTAATATCGTGCAACGTTGACAACGCCCTTGGACGTGGCCTCTCTAAGCAGCTCTCCTTCTTGTTCGCGTTCGGTGTACTGCCAGGAATCCTTGACAACCAGCGGAGTTTGCGGATCATCTTCATGATGAGCTTTCAGCAAGTGGTCGCCCTACCGGAGACGCAAGGTGTTCGCCCCATCAATTTGTCAAGAATGAGCCGCTCTGTCTTGCCGTTCCGCTGAATCTCGACAATCCGTCGGCCGGCCTCTACCATAATGGTAGGGTCGAAACCTAGTTGCTCTTCGTTCATCCAAAGAAAGCCAAGGATTGTAGAGACAAACTGCAGCCCAGTCTCACTATCTTTGTTGATGTCGAATGGTTCCGAGGCAATCCCCCCGAGACGGTCAAACTCCCAAATCCTCATCAAGGAGCCGCAGAGTGTGAAGCCAAGAACAAAACGACGAGTATCCTGAGCTGCAAGAACCTCTCTGGCGAGTCTTCCTAGGTCAATCCATGCCTTGGATGCGATGTCGGCCGAGGGATTGCTCTTGAGCTCTCCGGGTACAAGGATCTGCGACCACCCGTATCGGGAATACTTTGTGGTCTTTGGGCCATTCATAAACCCGACATCCAACTTTCGCTCCAATGTGGAATCCTTTATCTGCTTGTAAGGCTCCGCCAAGGGTCTTCTTTTATGGGCCGGGTTCGAGCTGTGATCCTTTGCAAAGGCGGCCAACTCATCACTCAGCTTGACGAACCAGGCCAAAACATCGTCCTGATTCGCGCCTTTGGGCCATCCGCGCCATCCAGTGCTGGCGCTAAAGAGCGGGTTGTCGCCGTCCTGGCACTTCTCAAAGACGGCCTCGGATGCAGCTCGTAGGCCCGCTACACCGCCGAAGAAGACCTCATGGAATCGAGGAATACCAACGTACATGGCACCTATTTCCCCTCGGAGAACTCCATCCACATGTCTGCGATACTCTGAAGAATTTTCGAAACTATCTGTGTTGCGATATGTCATTGGAGTCTCTTCAGCGACGGTGAAGTAAAGTTGATGCCAGATGAGTGCATCGTCAAGACGGTCAGCGAGGACTACCTTGAAAAGAGGTCTGACACTGTCAATGTCGAAGCCACCCGAGCTGGTGACGTAGATGAATTGCAACAGATCATAAAAGAGATTCTTATTACGACCACTAGATTTCAGCAGACGGGAAGCCCGAAGACCTTGCAACGCTGCGAGGAGGCTAAGAGCGAGACCTTGGACATCTATGTTCAGGCAGTTAGAGAAGCGTGCGACAACCTAGCAGCTACTATAGCTAGATAACAATACTCTAAGCTAGTCGAGATTTTACAGCTGCTCAAGATACTGGATCTACATACCCTCTTGTTCAAGCTGGTCGAGTGCCAGGTCTACCGTGTCTGGTGGGCACCACGCAATGCTCCTCTCTTCGCAGAGCGAACGGAAAGAGGAACGAAATGTGTCGAGGCCGTTTCCAATAGGGTGTTTCTCAATAATCTTTTCGAGATCCGGATCCATTATGATGACAAGCCCATCTCCATATTGCACCACCTTGTGTGGTGGACTTTAGTGGCTTGGCGTGAATTGTGAAGCAGATGCCCTTTCGTGATGTTTACAGGGGTTACCCTGGATACCCAGCGAAGTTTCCATAAGCGTGGTTTTGATTATGTAATCATGCGTCTACAGAGAATTTGCTAGGTAGAGAGTGCTAACCTACACCACCAATTAATTCCCCTGGTACAAGACTGTCATTCAAGAGATCCAAGCTCGTGATCGAATCGTTGTTTGTTAAAAAATAAAGCTACCTGCCATGGCACCCAGTCGGGAGATACTGATAACTGAGGTATACAAGCACTTAAAGCATGGGTTTGTCTCTAACTATCAGGGCATGCCCCAACAAAGAGCTTCCAGCTTTTCCAATGAACATGATCAAGGGAAACCACCTCAAGCAAATCCCAAATTAAACATCTCTGATGCAAGCTTCCTTTAATATCGAATAGGCCCCCTCTAAACAACCCGCGGGTTCTAAACTATCAATATCTACGGAGCACCTGTGATTAATACTCCGCGCCTCGGTTCATACTACCCATGTTGTACCTGTACTTCTCTCCATATATCATCCTCTGCTAGTACCTTGGGTACTTTAGTAGGAGGTCCTTGCTAAAATAGAGATAAAATTTCTGGGTAATACATCTAGTCGCCACTACTGAACACATGAAAGACTGTAGCAAGATACCTAGGTCCCTAGTACCTCGCTGCCTAATACTTCTATGTAGCAGCTACAGGTTAGCATCTACTCGGTACTACGTCATACTAGAAAACACCAACCTTCTACCTCTTCTGCGAGGAGCATATTACGAGATGGGCGAATAAGGATTTAGACAAGCCATGATGCAAATCCATCACAGCACCAAAGCCAGACACGTCTCAGCTCCTTCTCGTGGAATCCGCTAAGCCAATTCGTAAAAAAAGAACAGAGATCCCCGGGTCTAGATTCCCTCACTTTGTCACAAATCAATTTGGGGGCCATAACCCCCCTCTATTTCGGCCCCCCTTCTCAAATCTTCTGCTAGTGCTAAACTCTGCCATGCGCAACGTAGCATTGTAAGCAGGACGTCGGGGCGCTTATATCTTTGGTCTGAGACGGTAATAAAAGGAGATGGTGCTATTATTGTCTGAGTCTGCTGCCGCGGCTTGGAAAAAGGAAAGCGGAGAACATGTCTTGCATTAGCCGGGAAGACGGCACGACAAATAATACAGTCATAGTATCTCATGGCCGCAATCAAAGAGTATACTAGTTTCGAATTTATTGTTTTTATGATATAAACAGAGGTGATATCGAATATCAGTGCTAACCTACTGACCTGTTACTAGGCGCTACTAACTACTAATGCAGCATCTCCCTCTATCGTCCCGCCATCTCATATATTCACTTGTTGCCAAGGCAAGGAGCATTAACTAGCTTCATGAGCGTCCAATGGCATCTCGTCTTTTCCAAGGGAGACAAATGGCCATCTGATGCAGCTTACAGGGGTACTCCGCACCAGTAGTTCTAAGACTATGTGCTCATGTGGTGCTAAGCTGGGACAGCCCCTTGCATACGAGCGGCACAAGCATGTTAATCCTCCGGTTCCAGGTCTCACCTATTAATTCTGAATGCAAAACAAGGACTTGAATAATGCCTAATTATACAGAGCAGTATGAATGTGCGGCTCTTTGTCTACCAGGTAGAGGTTCAGGTAGAACAGAGCACACCAACATCAGTTTGGCGTATCCAGATGCCTTACGGTAGGTCGTAAATCACTTTAACTCTTTTCCTCCAAAATACATGGGGATTGAGTTGAACATCTTTTTATCACAGCATATCAAATAAAGCAGGGTCAATAGGTTAAGAACAAATACAATGCATAAATCAATCTAAATATCAAAACATATATCCCTTTGCATCGACCAGTGCGGTTACTATCACAATCTGTTTGCACGGCCAATATCCTTTCCCAAGTAAATCCATCTATGCCTTTGTTGCATGATCCATTAAATTCCTTTGCGGCCCATTTTTTATCCATATAGACGCGCCCCGATTCCGTTCCTTGATGCAGTCTGCCGTTAATGCAAAAATATTCATAAGCAATCCTAGAAATCCAGAAGATTGTGGCTCATCTAGCCCTCTCACTTATTCCGTGAGTATCTGCTCAGCAGTTCTCTTCATGTAATCATCCTCGTTCCATCCATATCCGCGAGTATGAACAATCTCCGCATGGTCGACCAAGATGCCGCATTTCCAGTTTCTCGCGTGCGGCTCCATTGTGTAGGCGAAGCCAGCATGCCACAGGAAGTCATCTACTGCCTCCACGGTGGCTGGATCGTTCTCACCTTCTTCAATCAGCTCGTAGACGATTGCGATGCAGTTCATGTGGCTTTGGATAAGCCTCCTGACCTTGCTGACCTCCTTGTGCGAGGCTTGCAAACTAATCGGGAGCTCCATCCACAAATCACTGTGCAGCTTTAGCCAGCCATAACATTTAGTCATGCGTGGCATCGATGAAATGAGTCTGGTGCCCGGGGGCGGCATCTCCTCAACCTCGTCCCAATCAGCTTCTGTCAAGCAGTTTTCTTCGCAAAATGCAAAATAGTTCTCAATGGCGTCTCGTCTCCCCGAAGGGCGGTCGTATACTAGAACTGGCTCGCACGCCACGGCCGCCTCCATCATCTGGAGGACGGCAGCGTTCTGGCACTCCCGCTGCATCGAATAGTAGGTCCCAGCCTCTCTGGGAGGGATCTGGTCCCAAAACTATTCACATTGCGTCATTAAAGAGTGATCAAATGAGGATAGCAGCGGATTGAGTTTGCTACTTACGACCTTCAACGCATATGGCCCCTTATCGCCGAATCTAACTTTCCAGACGTAGCCGTCAGCTCCACCTCCGAGTCGAGACTCGAAAACAATGGTCTTCGGATCAAAGGTGCAGCGGCGGAGCCGAGGGTCCTTCAAGTCTGCCCCCCTGAACCGGGGCGGCCCCTCCATGTACTCTTCATTGAGGAAGGGCCGGGACATTGTTCGAACGCGACGGCGTTCAGCCGCATAGCGGTCCAGCGGAGGCATTCTTCTATTGTCACTTGTAAGAAGCCTATTCGTAACGAAAAGTATAATGAATAAGAAGAAGAATGAAGAGGAGCAAGAAAAAAAAGAGGAAGATTGAAGAGATAATGAGAGAAATACTAGGTGGGAGGATGTATAAGACAGTGGCATGAATGACCCAAGTGGTGGCTTGTCGTGCGCATGGCCCCTCAGGCTGCATCCATCACAGCCAAATGCTCGCAAAAACCGTAGCAAGACGGCCTCGAGATTCAGTCTTACATCATTTCATGGGAGCTAATTAAACACTGCCCAGCTGAAAAAGGATTAATCAGAGATGTGATGTTGACCCCCTTGCATAAGGGACGGGAAACCCCCTCATCTCTAGTGGGGATGCTTGCATCGGAATCACAGCTCGACGTTGGCCCGCATGGTCGAGAATTGCTTTTTTCGCCATCATCACTTTATGCAGAGCGCAGGGACTTTGTCAATCTTCTGCCGTGTCTTTGTTAGAACTCGGAGAATATCGGTGAGACAATCACGTGTGGCATCTTGACTCACAATCGACCATCCCATGATGAAAGGCAATGCCCACACACACCACACACACGCCGTTAGAGAGCGAACTCTCATAACTAATGAAGAGCATATGGTAAGCCTATCAGAAACCAGCCCCCTCGGAGTTACATGGCGCCAACTTTTGCTCCCCATTTCTCTTAATTCCCATTGTAGTAACCCAATCTGACACACGGTTTCAAGTCTTGTTCACAGTGACGACAGCTGATCGCCAGCTGCAACGGAATATTCACTTTTTTCGCAAAATCTGCTCGGCTCTCATCGAAACTATCCTGTCGATCATCCATTCACTAATATTGCCCGTCTATCCTCTTTGTTTAGAAGCTATCGTTGAGAATATCCTCGTTCATCTTGACCATCGACGGACTATACTCGGAAGAGTCCGCTCCCGCCCCGGCATCCAGCAGGATATCATCGACGATCCTTCTGCTAGCTTCCCGAGCTGAATGAAACAAGAAAGATGAAAATGGTTAGCGCTTTCACATTGCCGTGATCCAGTATCCGGTTTTCGGAAGACTTACCCGGTGTCTGAAGCAATTTCGAGGGCGGCAGTGCAAACTGAATCGTCTTGGGCGGACTCATGCCGAGATTATCATCTTCGTCGCTGTCCCAGTCAATCTCGTAGGTTGTCTTTCCTCCAGACGCCGCGGCGCTCTCCGCTGCAAACACATCTCGTGTCTTTCTCACGCCGGCGGGGGTCTGCACGCTGACACCAGGAGTTCTCGGGGCTTGAGTTGCCGCCACCAAGCGCTGCCGCGCGTTGCTCTTATACGGTGACATGAAGGCTTCACTTCTCAATGTTGGCACAGCAATTTCGGGAGACGACATGGGGGAGTCTTGCCATGCCGATGGTCTGCTCCTTTGCTGCTGCTGCGGCTCTGGCTGCTTGCCTTTCAGGGGGGAGATGCGAACGCTTGACTTGTGAGGCGTGGCTTGTAGGCGGTACGCCTTGTCGAGAACGCGGTGTAGCAGGGGATCCTTATGACGTTGAGCCGACTCACCCCTGCTTAGTAGGCTGGGCAGGCCCTTTGGCGTCGTCGAGATATCTGGTAGTCGCGCCGTATGCTGTGCGAACAAGACGGATGAGTCTTCCTCTCCATCTGACTCATGTGAGGCCATTGTGCCACCCTCCTCTTCATCTTCCATCTCTCGCCTCATAGCCTCGTAGGGGGACTCGAGCTTCGACACGTTGGCTTTGGCGGTTCTAGTTGCCGGGGGTCGAGGCGTGCTCCCTGCAAGCTCAGCATCTTCCAGCATCGACTCGTCGCCGTGTAGTTCAGAATGGTGTCCCGCCGCGCTCACCCTCGATGCCTCTTCTTTTAGGTCAGCTGTCACATCAATCGTCATTTCGTCTCTCATGGCACTGCTATCTTCTGCGACGCTGGTCTCGTCTTCGTGCTCGTTCGCTTGATCTTCATAGCCAGAAAGAGACACATTTGCAGAAGATTCGAAGAATTGTTTCCAGAACTGAAAAGAAAAAAAAGACAATAGCCAATCATTAGCTAGCTATCGGTGAAGAGGGAAATGGAGAGAAGAAAGCTCGCCGAAGCTCATACCTTGGATGCTTCCCAGACAGCTCGCGAGTGCTCTCCATACTGTTCCACCAGCGGCAAGATGCCCGTCGTGACGATTCTATGAGCTTTGCTGAAATTATGATCAATCTCTAGGATACAATCAGCTTCTTCCCATAATCAGAGCCGATTTCAGTGTGAGGGAAGCGCTGAATCTACCTTGTAGTGTTAGAGTTATGGATTGCTCTAGCTTCTCTAGCTCTTCTGTCAGGCTAAGACTGCGCGGGGCGACACTTTGTCGAGACATGTTGCAATTGAATTATACGAAGAAAAAAACCACAATTAGCTGATTTAGGGCATGAAGCGGCGTAACAGGCAAAATCCGTCTTGTGACTCTATGTTTGTGGTGGAATCGTCATTGTTTAGTCTTTGTGTTTCGATCGCGTCTCCACGCGATGAGGGGCAGAATTGCACTCTGGTGGGGGGGGGGGCGGTCAATGGAGGGGCATCCGTAACAGCCAGTTTACACTAAAGCAGCAGAACAGGGACGAAAAATGCTTATAAGATAGAGAGCTTCTACAACAAATGACTGCCTTTCAGTCGGATTATCCTTACATTTTGTCATTCAAATTTCCAAGAAATTGCCTTTTTTTGTTTGACATGTATTTTCGACATCATGGCTTCATTGTTTGCTCTATATAGCCTCTAAACTAACGCTTGAGATAGTAATCGCACATGTCGAGCTTTACCAGGAGCTGAGCAACCATGCTATCGTCGCCAGTCCCGTACTGCTCCTTAAATATTCTATCTTCTCTCCCCCTCTTACCGTCCGTGCGGCGAGCCTTCTCTGAGAGGCTGCGGCAGACTGTGATGAAAATTTGCACCTTTTTCTTAAACTCCGTGTATAGGGTTGATGGGTCTGCCTCTGCCCTGGCATCTGTCTCCTTTCCTGCCTTGCCTAGCCATTTTAATCTCACGTGCTTAGCAAATCGCAAAATGGTATTGAAGATGTCTTCCAGCAGCTTCAGCACTGGTTGCTGCCTCTTTCTAAGAAACAGGGCAAGCATGATTCGATCCAGGACAAGAGTATGAAGCTCCTGCAATTTGTCGGGGCTCTGAATCTCTTCTGATGAACTGCTTGTGCCCGGCCGGTGGAGATCAGCCTCAACTTTGTCTAGTTTCCTCTCAAACACCCGCCAGGGGACGGCGATGCCTGTATCAAGAAAATATGTCGACACGCTGGCCACGAAATGCTGTGCTTCTCTTACAAACCGGAGCGTTGCGTCGCCGGGGTCCTCCCAATCACGAGCCAGGCTGTTAGCATCGCGGAAAAGCTGGTTGACAACAAAGGTCATCCGCAGGACTCGCAATAGGAGCTTGAAGATGCAGTCGTACTGCATCAGATTCATTGGCGTAATGATGGGGCTCAACTGTGGCGGCGCTGTATAGGACAGGCGAAGAAAGTCCAAGGCCTCGAGGGAGTCGGGGTTCATGCATTTGTCGATTTCTTCCTCGGTTAGGTCTCTCACAGCGAAACTCATATCACCAGGTAGGCCGGAGATATCCTTATCGAAAATGTGCTCGTTTCTTTCCACCTTCTTCCTGTCTTGGTTGGCGCTGTAGCATTCAGAAAGTATACCCATCAATGCCAATCGCAGCTCTGAACTTGCTGGGGGCCAGTTATCGCGCCCCCCTAGCCGCAAGCCCATTACACTGCTCCTCCTCACAACACCTGATCGCCTTTCGGCCGTCTCCATGTCGGGATCAAACAGAGCGTGAGAAAGGCGGCTACAGAGGATACCATTTCCCAGAAGCTGAAACTCTCGCTGCAACTTTAGATGATCTCGCAGATTGTGCGCAGCAAAAAGGAGTTTGAGCGTCTCCTTGTTGACCACCTGAGCCTGTGCCGAAGCAATAACGCCGAAAGAAAGAACAGGAAGCAGTGACCAATGGGGGGTCGAATTTGAAAGCTCGATGGCCGATGCATGTGTCCCGGAGAGTCGATCACGCACGATCCTACTTAGAGTATCCTCGGCATCGTGAGTAGCAACTGGCTGGGCAAACTCCTCAATGGATGCCGCAATGCGCTCTTCCATGCCGATTTGATCCAGGCCGAAGAACGTAAGGACGGAAGCTGGTTTATCAGCCAGTGAATAAACGGAAGCCTCCATTGGATCTAAAGAGTAGCCAGAGCGGCTCGACTGAATGGCCTCGATCAAACAGTCGCGATAAGCAACAGCACGGCTCTCAAGGCGCAATATGGCATCCCAGTCATAAAGCCACTTGGCTTGGGGAGGATCGCTCGATGCAATGACATCTTGCTGAGCCAGTGGGTGGTCTTCGTGGAAAGACCGGATGAATCGCAAATTCCGCCCGGTCTCGAATATCGTCTCCGTCACGTCCTCTGGCATAAAGTTTGGCATCTTGCCTGGGGCCAAGATATAGTCGACCTCTGCAAGCTCTCGGCCGAAATCATCACTGAAAACCCGTGCCTCAACCTTGACAAATCCCTTGCTTTCCCCGAGGTTGGCCTTGGTAAAGGGCAGCCCTTGCTCACGCCTTGTCCCTATCCACTCCTCGAGAAACTCAATCCAAGGCCCAGAGACCCTTCGCAACACCTCCCGCATGATCTGGCGCAAGTACTCCTCATTGCTGTCTACCGCATACGCTTGATGAAACACGAGGTTCAGGATGTCCTCATCTGTAAGGCCGTGGCGCAGCTGCGATGTGAGCGCCTTGAAAGGTCGTAGGATGGCTACCATTGAGTTGACGGTAGACTGAAGTTGCAAAAGAGAACGAGGATTCCGCCCATGAAAAGCCACCCATTCCTGCACAACCTGGAGAACCTGACTAACAGTACTGGCGAGGGCCACACCGCATCGACTTGGATGCTCCGAGTAAGCAGATTGTACAAACGAGCGCAGGCCCACCAATGTGCTTCCGCATCTCAGGCACTTATTCTCAAGTGCCTGAAGGACATGGCTGGAATATCCCGAGGCTCTCATTTTGGGCAGTGCAGGCTTAAGGCTCTGAGTCCCGTCTTTTCTAGTAAAGAGAACCGACTCCCCACCAAGTGCCAAGGCTAGCAGTGAAGACAGGTATGTTTTTGTATCGACGACAGGAACATCGATATTCCTGAGCTTGAGAGGGTCGTTTGAAGAGCGCAACAAGGCGTCGTAAGCAGCAGGGCCGGCCTCGGTAACCATCATGGGTTGGTATGATGCAGTCGGGTTGCCAGAATAAAAGCCATCCCACGCCCTATATGGAGGCTTTGGTTTGGAAGGTATCCTTGGCTCCAGCCATATGTCATGCCCTTCTTCTTCATCGTCATCATCGCTATCGAGGGCTGCGGGGAGTTCATCGGAGGGCTTTTCGAGTTGCTCCTTCGGCTCTGGAGGTGCAATCGGCTGCTCCTTGTTGGCATCCTTAGCAGAGTCCGTGTGGATTTCGTGCATTGGTAGCAGCTTGAAGAAGCCATCTTGTGTTGGTGTTATGGGATCTAGCGCGAAGGGATCCGCATCGGTATTTGACAGAGCATCTGGCCGCGAATGAAAGAGAAAACGTCAGTATTTAGATTCCATTATTCCCCCAAAAGAAGATGGATGGGAGATCCAATGGCTTACTGGTGAGGTCATTGGAAAAGAAGCTGGCGGTAGCCGGCGCCTCTGCCTCCAAGTCTAACAACAGCTTCGACGGCCGCCAGAAGTTGGGAATGGCGAAGACGTATTCCTCGGAGCCATCGCTGGCCATGGCTTCCTCGCTCTCGCTCACCGCAAGCTCAGCGAGAGATGCATAGAGGATGGATTTGCTGCAGAAGCGCCACTTGAGGCCATTGGCGCGAACCGCGTTTGTTGAAGAATGGTGCTAGGCTTCAAACAATGGGATGCATATGCTTGATTCGTTGGCAGCTCGTGCCAGCGATTTGATGGCTGCTAATGCCGGCCTGCTGGCCTGCTATAGGGCCGCCTGTCAGCGCGCCCCCCTGCCCTGAAGATTAGCGGCCCCCTTGCCTAGAGCTAGCGATGATCTCATGCAGCTTTTTTGCTTTTTGCATCAACACCAATCACGCAGGCTTGAAGCACCGTTTTTTTTTTCTTCTTATTCGTCTTCTTCTTACTCGGCGTCATCTCTATCGCCGAAAGGAAGCTTCAAGCAACCACCAATTAGCTTATTACGCACCATCTTTATCATTTTCTCAAGCACTTCGATCCTACAACCTCCAATCTGCGCCACAATGCCTCCCAAGAAACGTTCGCGACTCCAGATGTCTTCAACGCCGACCACCATCCGAGAAGACAGCGCCATGGATATTGATACTCCCCGGATAAGCGCGACTCCCGGATTTCTCTCCTCGGCGTTCAAACCAATCATACCTGTCACACCATACGACAACCTCTGGACAGACGACCAGATTTCTTCATTATTCAAAGGCGTTATTCGATGGAAACCTGCTGGTAGGTCTCTCCTCTTTCTATCATATCAAAGAGAAGCAAGCCATGTGATCCAGTGCTGACCAGAACATACAGGAATGCACAAGCATTTTCGGATGATAGCAATATCGGAGCACCTGCGCAACCACGGCATCGACCCTGACATCCACCGGCACACGCGTATTCCCCACATCTGGGAGAAGCTGCGGACGTACTACGACCTCGACCTGATTGACGAGCGAGAATACTTTGACGACGACGAGGCCGAGGACAAGTACGTCGAGTTCTCTCTCCCGTCTCACGAATTCGGCGAATCGATGCTGCAGCGCGCCGTCGCGGACCCGAGCGAAGCGCCCACGTCTCCTCGCCAGCTGGAGCTCTCTCCTCCGCCGAGCATCCCACAGAAGCGCGCGCGCGGCAGCACTGCTCCAAAGACGAGAGGACCATCTGTCGAGGGTGGTGAGAGCGGCGCCGCTAGTGCTACTTCCGCCCCGTCACCGGCAGTCAAGCCGACAAAAGGCACCAGGGGTCGCAAAAGAGCGGCCAGCCAGTCCAAGATGGAAAAGGAAAGGGTGGTGGAAAATTCCGAAGATGACGAAGATGAGTCTGAGGAGGAAGAGGAGTCTGGCTCTGCAGAGAGTGACAGCGGAAGCGCAGAGAGCGGGACTCCCGCTCCCCGGCCAGCGAGAGGAGGGCCTGGAAGAGGCCGCGGAAGAGGCCGCGGACGAGGCAGGGGAGGCAGAGGCAGAGGTCGAGGAAGCTAAAACGTTGGATGGGCTGGGGGATGGTTTTTCTTTGTGGACTTGGCATAGCGGCTTGGATGGAAGTCAAGATACCCGATTTTCAACATGTACATACGAAATTATAAGGAGATTTCTTTCAATTCGGAATACGCAATCTAACCCTAGTTGTGGCTATTTTTGCTCTTCATCACTTTCATCCTCATCCTCGCTTTCGTCTTGATTTTCGTCCTGTTCATTTTCGTCTAATGTGCCTCCCCAATCTTCATCCTTCATCTCCCCCTCTGCTTCGTCGCCCGCTTCATCACCTGCCTCTTCCTCCACCGTTTCCTCAGTCTTCAACCCAAGGCTCGGCTCCAACTCAGGCTGTGGCAACGTTTCCCATTCGCTATAATATAACAACTTGCGCGCCCAATCTCGTCCACTAGGGTAGAAACTATCCAGGCTCAGGTTCGATCGCCTTGGCGGGCCGGGATCATGCTTCTTGGGTAGCTCCATGGGCGGCTTCTTCTGCAGCACGTTCCACATTTCGACTTCCGCCTTGTAGCTGGCATATTGATCAATGTCCTCGGCCTGCCTCTCCTTTTGTCGCTCTGCGGCAATACAGGCCTTCAAAGCCTTTCGCGTAGCTTTATCTGTTCGGATGTCGGTAACTGAGTACTCCAAGACTTCCATTGTCTCCTTGTTGATTTCTTGCTCTTCTTCATTTGTAGGAGAGGGTGACCTGCTCAGGTCGGACACTATGTCTGAGAAGCTGTCTTCTTCTTCCTCGTCATGACTCTGCTGAGTCGAAAAGGGCACATCTGATTGTGCTTGCTGCCGTGATTCAGCCGTTGCCTCGCTGGATAAAGCCGCTTCTACCTCTTCATACGTCATGCGCTCTTCGTCGCATTCCTCATCTCCTTCAGGGGGATCTTCGTATACGTCCAGACGCAATCTGCGAGCACTGTTGATCCATAATTCATTCGCCTTGGAAGTCATGTTCAACGACGATATGGCCGCTTCGGCATCCTGCAATTGCACCATATCCCTAACTTTGCTTCCCATGGCATTCTTTGATCTAATCCTGGACATGGCAATGAAGAGCGTTGTCTGAACAAGCCTCCGGGTGACCGATGCAGCTAATGAGTGAAAGTCTTCGAATGTTGTCGCCCACATAGACGGAGGCTCCTCATCGATCGAGTTCCAGTTGTTGCCCGGAACAGAAGAATTCATAAAAATGCGTGCTGAAAGCTCCAACCATTTCGATAGGTGAAAGAGTTGAGCAAACTGGGGCACATTGTTAAGATTTGCGTCCTGAGCCTGAACATCCCTGCTGAGCTTTTTGGCAACCTTGGGAGTGATGTCCCACACATCTCCCCATCGATTCCGCTCCCGCAACTCCTCGCGCGCTTCCTGCTTGAGCGAAATCTCATCAGCAGCCTCTTCCTGAGCGCGGCAGCACTGCTGACTGATCTCCACGGCAGCAGGATACTCTGCAAGCTCTAGGATTGAGCGAGATACCTGCTGCTGTCTCAAATCACAGGCCTCTTGGAGAAACTTCAAGTAGTGGCTGACCTCTGCAACGCTTTTGCTGCCGATCTTGGTAGCGATACCAGGCAGGTCGTGTTTCCCCAGGCGTGCTACCGCTTCGAAAAAAATCTGCTTCTCTGACGCGGACCAGTGAGTGAGGCCAATCTGGCTTGCTGGCGGCAAATCCTGATCGGCGAATGAGCTCTGTAGTGCGGCGTCCTGAATTTCCTGGTTGAGAAGCTCTAGGTAGCCGAAATTAAGCTCTCCTCTTTGCCGTTTGAACGGCCTGTATACCGCTGCCGCATCATCCAAAGGCCTCTTCAGGGGCGATCGCAGCTCTTGGCTTTCTGCACCCGAAGAGACTTCATCATCATCTTCTTCTTCGACATAGTCGCTTTCTTCGCTGTCCGGCTCTCCACGCTCCTCATATCCAGTGCTCAAGTCAGTTTGCGTGACCTCCCTGGCAGCCTCCTCGGCCTTGATCCGCGGTGGCGGGATGACTGTTGCATCATGTTCTTCATATGAATAGTCAGAATCTTGGTCCATGGTCCTTCGGTCACTGGGGCGCTAAAGATTGCAATGGGAGGAGAGGACATTGTAGCAGCGACCGAATCGGGACCACAGATTGAGCTTAGGGTGAAATAGAGGTCGAATCTGGTATCATTTCTGATATACCTTGAGAGTCTAGAAATTTTGAAAGCCCGGATAGGTGCAGTTTATAAAATCATGCCTCTTATTAGGTACCTTGTAGGCTGACTCAGCCACAACTAGCACAGGTACCTATGTAGTAGCCAAGTGCCGAAGCAACTTTTTACCAGCGCCACAGTGGCTGAAATTTACATAAGACTCTTACACCAAGTTTCGTTCCCTCTTTTTGCTAGGATTTTCATTCGAGGCTTAAAAGTAGAAGAAAAAAAACCACCTGAGAGCACTACCATGTGCAATGCTACAAACCGTCGTGAGACGTCTCTTCCGGCCTGATGCTGGGACTGGCGTCCCCGCAGGTTGGATCAATCAGCAGCTCAGGAAATATGCGGCCGCTGCTCCTCTCAGCAATAAGCTGAAGCTCCGGGACTATCAGCAGGAATGCATCAAATCCGTAGTCTTGTCCCTGAAGCGAGGACACAAGCGAGTTGGCATATCTTTAGCCACCGGTAGTGGTAAAACAGTAAATAAACCCGCTCTATTCCTTTCTCCTTTTTACTCTTTTGTAACGTACTAGAGCTAATACCGCCATCAAAAGGTCATCTTCACACAGCTCATAGACAGGGTCCATGACCGCGTCAAAGATGCTAACCAGACTCTCATCCTGGCTCATCGCCGCGAGCTGGTCGAGCAGGCTGCCAAGCACTGCCAGCTTGCGTATCCGGACAAGAGGATCGAGATTGAAATGGGCTCTCTCCATGCATCCGGCACGGCGGATATTACCATTGCAAGCATTCAAAGCATATTGTCGAGGGATCGGCTGGACAAGTACGACCCTTCAAAGTTCAAACTCGTTCTCGTTGATGAGGCGCATCACATCGTTGCGCCGGGCTACCTGAGAGCCTTGAAGCACTTTGGTCTCGACGAGAAGAGGTACAATTCGCCCATCCTAATAGGAGTGTCGGCTACCTTTTCCCGGTTCGACGGCGTCAAGCTCGGCGCGGCCATCGATGAGATCGTCTACCACAAGGACTATGTCGACATGATCTCGGACAAATGGCTCTCGGACGTTGTTTTCACGACGGTCGAGTCATCCGCCAACTTGTCCAAAGTCAAGAGCGGCGCATTCGGCGACTTCCAGACGGGAGAGCTCTCCAAGGTTGTCAACACCGACACCATCAACGAGATCACGGTCCGTAGCTGGATGGCCAAGGCGCCGGACCGGAAATCCACGCTGGTCTTCTGCGTCGATCTGGCACACGTCTCGGGGCTGACGAAGAAATTCCGTGAGCACGGCTTCGACGCTAGGTACGTCACCGGAGACACGCCCAAGGTCGAGAGGAGCGCCATCCTCGACTCGTTCAAGAGGCGCGAGTTCCCCGTGCTCGTCAACTGCGGCGTCTTCACCGAGGGCACCGATATCCCCAATATCGACTGCATCGTGTTGGGCAGGCCGACACGGTCGCGCAACTTGCTGGTGCAGATGATTGGCAGAGGCATGAGGCTGCATCCGGACAAGAAGAACTGCCACATCATCGACATGGTGTCGAGTCTCGAGACGGGCATCGTCACCACGCCAACGCTCTTCGGCCTAGATCCGAACGAACTGGTCGAGAAGGCCTCGGTCGACGACATGAGACGAATCAAGGACGAAAAAGCAGCAGAGGCTGAACAGCAACAGGGGGGTTCCTCGGGCTCCAGCTCCAACGCCTCTCCGGCGATTACCTTTACCGACTACTCTTCAGTCCTGGACCTGATCGCCGACACCTCTGGCGAGCGACACATCCGCGCCATCAGCCAGTACGCATGGGTCCAAGTCGGCCCAGAGCGCTTCGTCCTCTCCGCCCCGAGCGGATCCTACATCCGCATCGAGAGAATCGCAGCCGAGCAGAAGAGCGCGTCGGAGCCCACCTACCGCGCGCTCGAGATCCGGGCCCTCCCCGCCGGCACGGCCAAATCCCCGTACGCCGCCCCGCGCGAGATCCTCAAGGCGGCCACCTTCAACGACGCAGTCCACGGCGCCGACAGCTACGCCGCCAGCGCGTTCCCCCACACCTTTATACACCGGCATCAGTCGTGGCGGAGGCTCCCCCCGACGCAGGGGCAGGTGGACTTCATCAACAAGCTCCGCGGGAAGAGCAGGCCCCTTACGACGGGCGAGCTCACCAAGGGCAAGGCGGCCGACATGATCACGAAGCTGAAGCACGGCGCCCGCGGCCAGTTTGCCCGGATGGAGGCGGAGCAGCGGAGGCGAGAAAAGAACAGATACGCGCTCGAAGTGAAGCAGGACAGGGAGCACGTCAGGGTCGGGCCCCTATCAGCATGATTTAAAAAAAAAAACACTCACCGGCCAGTTGAGATTTGTCCTTGGTTGGAAACTCTTTTTTTTTTTTTTTGCATATAACTAGTCCGGCGTTTGAATATGGTGGGAGGCGTTTCTGTTTTTGGTGTGGGATTACAGAAGAAATAAAGAACGACGACGGGATTTATGACCTGAACAGTGTACGAATACAGATGGATTGTAAGATGGGCGTTTTGGGGGGGAAACAGATATTCTCTACATGTAAAAATAAAAAAAAGGGATACTCGTACTTTCGTAGTTACTTTCCAATATACGGGAACCAGGTTCAAGATGTGCGTCCAGTTGTTCAGTTTTCAGCATTCATCCCTCGCCATCACAGCCTCATTTTGTTGACAGATTAGGCAGGATACGTCACAACAATGGATTTTGAAACAAACTTTCAACAGACATCAAAACTTTTTTTAATAGCTCTCACAGTCAGATACTGCGTCGAAAAATCACCATACATGTGCGATTCTGGGATAACCGCTCTTTGTGCCACGGGTATCATGCTCTTTCCATTCGACAGATCGTAACCGTACAATATGATAAAATGACACTTTTTCGTGTCCCACCAAAAAAAGAAACAAAATGTTTAAAAGCAGGGAGCCGTCAGAACTCCCGTCTTGGATGGAAGATCTGATGGCTCCCCCTCCAGTGAAAGTAAAATGCTCGCAACACTTCCCATCCCCCCACCGCGTGTATTGAAAATCTGCCTTTTCCC